>QLTV01003402.1:1698318-1709993 GCA_003457575.1 Thermophis baileyi
ACGCGTCCCATTCGCCCTCCTCCAATGGAGATTCCCCATTGTCATCAATGGAAGCCGAGGAATCCCGGTCCGGACTGCGCGAGCGGTGGGTAGCTCTAGCATCGCCCAAAGGCGGCAGGGGCCGAGACGAATGGGCAACAGAAGACGGCCCTGGAAGAGCCAGATGTTGAAAGCTTGCCAAACTCTGCTGAACAGCCGCCGCAATAATGAGCTGCAATGAAGCTGGATCTATAGCCGCCACTGGAGAAGTCGAAAGTGGGGTCGCGGCGACCGGGGTCCCTGAGTTCAACGAAACAGCGGCCGCAGAAACAACCGGAACCGAAGAAGCCGCTGATGGCGATACTGCTAGGCCTGCAGAAGCTGTAGCAGATGGCGCTGACGCTGTCTGACCCATGGGAGCTGCAGCGGAGGGGAACGGTGCCTGGCCCACATTCAAGACACTTGAAGCAGGACCCACTGAAGTCGCCGGAGGGGCCAAGACCGGGTTGGAAAAGCCACCCGAGCCCCAAACGTCAGCTGAAATGAGGGACAGGCCCGGACGATCCAGAGCCAATTGATCCCCATGACTGGCCCCCAGGGAACAGCCCGTAGCCGGCGCCTGACCCCTGCGATCACCCATGTTATGACTGGGCCGAGATGAATGAGATTGGGCCCGGCTCCTCTTAGGGCGCGGAGGGGATTGATCCCCGGCCAGATCTGCCCTGTTCGATTTTCGCTGTCTGTTGCCAGAAGGCTTAGAGGCCTTCGAGGAGGAGCTGGCCTCAGCCATACGAAAAAGCAGGGCTATGTGTCAATCGCCAACTGAGCCCTCCTGGCCCCTGCGATCACCCATGTCATGACTGGGCCGAGATGAATGAGATTGGGCCCGGCTCCTCTTAGGGCGCGGAGGGGATTGATCCCCGGCCAGATCAGCCCTGTTTGATTTTCGCTGTCTCTTGCCAGAAGGCTTAGAGGCCTTCGAGGAGGAGCTGGCCTCAGCCATACGAAAAAGCAGGGCTATGTGTCAATCGCCAACTGAGCCCTACACTCAGAAAATGGCCCTCGGCATCCAAAGGCTGACAGGAAACCTAAAATGGCCGCCGCTTGTGAAAGACAGGCCGGGCCGGCAAATGGCTGCCGTGCAGAAAGGGCGCGAAAATTCCCTGCTCGGGAGCCTCCCCAAGGGCAAGCCCTGAAAAAGGGTCTAGGCTCTTCACTGGAACCGGCTGCTATGAAATCCGTGTAAGAATTAGGGTGGGAGCGATTCGAAAGCGAGCAAGCCCGACTTTCAACACCCCACCCACGCAGCCAAACAGCCTTGAAAGCCCGAAGGCTAATAGGCGTCTCGGAGCCGTGTGAGGGAGCGGAGCACGCTACGGAACCTTACAACGTGGCGAACAGGCGAGCCGATCCCGACTAAGGCCTCCGAAGCCGCCTGCAGGCTCCACGCTCCAGCGGAAATGTCCGCTCCAAGGCTCCTCAAACAGGGAGGCCAATGAAAGCGGCTCTCGTAGCCTGGGGGCGCAAGCGCCGATGTCAAAACAGTCAATGCTTCTATCCAAATAGACGATGGAATAATCCAACTATTAGAAAGGCAATCAGATTGCAGAAGAAAAACTCAAACCCACGTCTTTCCTCACTGAGGACTGAGTCTGAACTGGGATAAGATGGCGGACGGAGCAAGAACTTTGATTGACAGACTCAGTCCTCATCCTGATTGGACGAGACAACCCTATCTGAATGCTAGCTCCAACCTCCATGGAGAAAGACAGAACACCTCCTTACCAGCAATCAACTCCCAGACAAGCAGAAATTAACATAAAGATTAACACCAGACAAATTATCAAGCAGTAAACAATACCCTAATCAAGGAATCACCAACTCAGACAAACAATCCAGCAATAAACAACAGCCTAACCGAGGAATTACCAACAAGAAAACAACATTCCTACCAAGGACAGGACAAATTATTGTATATAAACAGACAGCATACATATAGATATAGTACTGTAGTAATCTTAAAATGGCCATTAAATAGTGTAGTTCATTCTGCTTGCATGCATTAACCCTTTATATCAAACCCTTTAAATCAAGAATTTAGCTTATAAATTCCCTCTGGGTTATTTCTTAAAATATACACTATGTAATGTCTAGTCTGAGGTGTCAACTCTCTCTGTACATGCTATCAAACTCTGATCTGGTAAGAAGGATTCCATTCAATAAAGCATTAGATTGTGTAATACAAAACAAAAAAGGGACTAAAATTCAGATAAGATCTGACACTCCACTTTGAACATCATGGGAGAAGGGATATAAAGATATACTTTAAGTCAAACTTAAAAGTTCTGCATTTTAAGAGCATCTGTGATAGTCTTACAATAACTAATATAACGTTATTAATATATACCAGTCACTGTTATATACCAAAAGATATATGCTTTGAACAATGCACAGCTCATTTAATTATTTACAACAATAACTGCTCAGCAATAGAATCAATATTTTATCCAGAAACACAATTGGCCTTGTCATTTTTCATGGACTAAAAATTGAGGGATTTTTCTCCTATGCTTTATAAACCACTTCTTGGTTTTTGCATCCCATTCCCATTCCTTTTAAAACAGGCCTGTAGCCCTTTCAGAAGATACAAAATGAATTATTTTCACTGTAATCTAGCAACGCATGTGTATTCTTGCATTGTATCATTTGGAAACGTTGGTGGCCCTCAAAAGTGCCTAAAGACTCTGTAAAGTCACAAGGGATTATGAAGCCATATGTCATTTTACCGTCCAGAAAAGAAATTGTTGTCACCTTATATTCCCCTCTGATTTTAAGGGGTTCCCCCCCCCCTTCCTACAGATGCATTCAGGAGCTTTCTGCAGGCTAAGAGAGGTTTGGGGAGGAGAATGGTAGGGAAGGGAAGTCCTGCTTTTTTTTCTGGTCTCATAGCTGAAATTAAATATTTTCTGTCTCTGGGAAAGCCTGCAGAAGACTTTTTAATGAAAAATGTGTGATCATTATCAAACTGATGATAATATGTTTTAGAAAGCAATCAGGCTCTGAAAAATCTGAAGAGCTTTCTTCCTCATACTGAAAATTACTAATACCTCCATGCAGAAATAATCTTTTTTTGTTTGGGGAGCACTTTTGCTCATTTTCCATAATTTTGCACCTTATTTTGCAAGGACCATGATTTAGCAGTTTGGTCCTACAACTAGACTTTCTCAGGAACAAAAAAAATCTCATCCTTGAAAGAAAGGCAACTTTGCAACCAATATTAAAAGTATATCTTTGTTAAGATATTGCTTTCACAATAACTGCTAAATGGATAACAGAAAACAAAACAAAACAAAACAAAACAAAACAGGGTTTTCCCATTCTAGTGCACAGGGGAACTATGTTCATATATCACATTCAGCTTTAATAGCTGGGTTCACACATCATGCCAAGATGGATTTTTTGGTTAAAAAAACCATAGTGGTTTAGTTCAACCTAAATTACATTAAAAAGTAAAGGCATGTTGTAGATGTACAAGAACATACTGAAACAGTTCCTCTGACAAAAACCAAATTGTTTGGCTTTCTTTCAGGATTTCTTTACTGACAATCTTGGATTTTACACAGATGAGACAATTACTAGGCATGGTTACTCCATTTAGACCAGGGGTGTCAAACTTGCGTCGTCACGGTGTAATCACGTGACATATTGCTTTTTTCCCCTTTGCTAAATCAGGCGTGGGCGTGGCCAGCGTGTGACACATCCGGATTGTGGGCCGTGAGTTTGACAGCCCTGATTTAGACCATCATCAACTAGGAACTGCCTCCTACCGGAATGGATCACTCATGGCTTTTTTCAATCCACTTTCCTTACAACTGTACTACCAATGAGGAAAACTTCCCCTGTCTCTAGTAGAAGTGGATCAAGACTATCATGGATGGATGGATGGATGGATGGATGGATGGATGGATGGATGGATGGATGGATGGATGGATGGAAGGAAGGAAGGAAGGAAGGAAGGAAGGAAGGAAGGAANGAGGGGAGGAAGGACGGGGGGGAGGCGTGAAGGAAGGATGGAGGGAAGGAAGGAAGGAAGGAAGGAAGGAAGGAAGGAAGGAAGGAAGGAAGGAAGGAAGGAAGGAAGGAAGGAAGGAGCTATTGCTTTGGTCCTTTCTCTATCCTATATTTAAATTTAGCCATTTCAATTAACAATAAGATCATGACAACCATTCAGTGAAACACCATTTGCATGCATTTTTTTAAATATTGTTTTGTAATTATTATCTTTATCATTCTTAAACTTCTTGAGCAGTTTCTTTATATGAGCTTAATTTAAGCAGAACAAGGAAAAGGAATTCAGCTGAGGCTATCCATTTCTCCTTCCAAGTAGCACTTTACTTCAGGGAAAATCACTGGAATTCAAGCATGTTCCACTCCTCCTGCTCCACCTACTCATCCATTGCCCACCATCCCTGCCATAGTGTTGTTTCTCCTCATCTGTCATTACCTAATACCAGCCATTTATAGTCCAGCAAACAGTACATTAGTTCCCAGACAGTTCTTAATCCGTCATTCCTTTTATTAGGATCCACTCTATCTATTCAATAAATGAGGCTACTGAAAGTGCCTCCCCTTCTCCTAATGAAGTTGCAGTCATATTATCTTCTGTTTGCCAAAGCTTTGGAATGGCACAGAAACACATGAGATTCGCCTTTTTCAGCTTCCTGTTTCCTTCATATCTCTCTCTCTCTCTCTCTCTCTCTCTCTCTCTCTCTCTCTCTCTCTCTCCCTCCCTCTCTCCCCCTCCCCCCCCTCCCCCCCCCTTCCCCCATCTCTCTCTCTCTCTCTCTCTCTCTCTCTCTCTCTCTCTCTCTCTCTCTCTCTCTCTCTCTCTCTCTCTCTCTCTCTCTCCCCCCCCCATCAACCTCCTTAAATGTCCAGGTAAGTTAGAACTGATGTTCCTGGAGAATGACATGCTCCAACATCATTACCAACTGTTCCGCCAATGAAATGTACTTCCCTTTAGTATGTGGCCCAAAGAAATAACTAATTTCTCTGCTTTATTGTATAATTATGCTCAAAAAAGAGGATTGATTGTAAACAAAAGAACACTACAATCCCAAATGATGTTGGATGAAAACAAATACATGGAGATTTCTGTGTTTACAGGGACTCTCTGACTTATGACTGTTCCTTTAACAACAGTCCAAAGTTACGATAACCTTGGAAAAAGTGACTTACAACCCATCCTTGAAGTTACAACTGTCACATCACTCTCATATTCATGGGAGGCTTGGCAACTGGCTCACATTTATGATGGTTGCAGCATCTTGCAGTCACATGATCATGATTTGCAAACTTCCAAGCTGATTTCCAACAAGCAAAGTCATTGGGAAGCTTAATGATAACGAGCCACTTAATGACTGTGATTTGCTTAATGACCATGGTAAAAATAGTCATAAAATTGTTTAATGACCCCATTGCTTAGTGACTAAAATTCTGGTCCCAATTATGATCATAAGTTGAAGACTACTTGCAGTTTCCTTTGATGAAAAAAACATGGGCATTTCTTTGATGAAAAAAATATACAAGCAAATGAAAGAAATGTGTATTCCTTCAAGTCTGATTCAAAAATATACAAGGAAGGAATTTAGGGATTGACTTCCTTCAAGTCAGATTCAAAAATATACAAGCAAATGAAAGAAATGTGTATTCCATCAAGTCAGATTCTTAGACCCACCCTCAAATTTTAGTTAAAACCAGCTATAGTCAAAACTGCTAGTTTTTAGTTCACACACACACACAGCTGGGAGGGTGAATTCTTTTTGCAAGATACATGGCAATACCAAGGTAAGTCCCAACTGTCAACAGTATAATGGTTGAACGTTTCCTTATGAAACACCAGCTGATTATTTGATTGCTCTCCAAATTGACTAACAATTAACAGGACAGTGTTAACTGACAAAAGGAAAGGCAACAGTGCTAAAGAGACACCGAGATGCAGAACATTTTTTCATGCAGTCAATCCCTAAATTCCTTGATGTATCCAAAGGATGATTTTCCATTGGGTGCTATCTAATTGGCCTCCCTCTACTGATGAAATGTTATTTAGGGGAGATTAGATTCCTCACATTTCATATTTTTCCAAAGACCTCCAAGCAGTTTGACTGGAGGGAGGAAACTACATCAAAGAGTGTTTGTGTGTGTGAAAAAGGAATATGAGTTGGATAAACTCTCTTGTAACTGAGCATGTATAGTCATGGGTCCTGGATTATGATGCATTCTGTAACTTAGCCCATTTGAGGTACATTGATTCAAAATTGTTGGCCTACGATGCCAACAAAAGTTACAAACAATCAAACAGATATGATAGTCTTAGCAGAATATAGATAATTGAAGTCCTTCTACTATTCTTTTGGAATGTGCACTTTTTCTATGTTCACTTTTTCATTTTCTATATTTGAGCAGACATAAAAGAGAATCACAGTATATAAAAATTCAACGGGAGAGGAGAACAGTGTAAGAAAAGCAACTTATCCTAATATTCACAATCCCCCACTCCTAACCATAAAATTGTATTTGATGAACATTCACTTTATTTTTAGCCTCTTACATTATGCAGTAGATGAGCCATTGTGAGATCTTGGGATTAACTTCTAGAACACCTCTTTGTTGCTAATCAAACTAATCAAAAGCCTGTTAATTCTCGCACCTTAGTCACTTTTCCAACATCACTGCACCTAATTGTTCCTGAGAACAAGCTCCTTGATCACTCTTGCCCGTGTCCTTTTTTCTTTTTGAAGTAAGGGAAATTTATTAGTACTTCTTTTTCTTTACTGGCAAGACTTCATATCAGGGGTGGGTTCCTCCCGGTTCGTACTGGGTCGCCCGAACTGGTAGCGAGGCGCTGGTGACGTCATGATGGCGTCGTGGACCCGCCTTGGTCGGTGCCGGTCCGTGGGCGGCGCCATTTTTTTCCGGGAATTTTTGGCGGCTTTTTTACGTTTTGGGCTGTTTGTGCTCTGCTGCTGCTTTGGAAACGGCCCTCCCACACGCCCCCGGGTTAAGGCTGTCCTTTATTCTTCGCCCGAAGCACAGCTGATCAGCTCCTCCTTTCGGGCAGATTATAGTCACTGAGCATGCATGGACACAGAATTGCACCGGGGGAGTGCGCGCGCGTGTAACCCTAAGCCACAGAGTGGTAGCGGAAATTTTCGGAACCCACCCCTGCTTCATATGTTAGTGCTGTGCATGTGCACATATGTATATTTGCATATATATAGAGATGTTCAATACAAACACACACATGCACGCACACACACATTTATCCCATGGTAATATTTTAGTGTTGTGTGTCTGTGTCTGTATGTTTACAGTGTCTATAGACATAGGCACAGGCATAGGCACTAGATGCACGCATACACACGCGCACACACACACACACACACTTATATTTTATTGCAGTCCTCCACTGGACAAAGCTGAGGATGCTACCACTGACAATTCTTTCTGTGCTGGCCTTTTGTTTGATTATCTGAAATCATTGTTCTTCACAAAATAGCCAGTAAACATGAGTTAAAAGCACAGAAGAACAGCTTTACTAGGTTAGTTGGCATCTACAACATTCCATGACCTCCACTCTACACCCATTGCTACCAATAAAGTTCCTAGGGAAAAAAATGTCCACGTACACTTCCATGTACTCAAGAATCATCAGTTATTCAAAGCCATACAACACAACACATGCAGCCTTCTTACATTCAATATACAGTTAACAGAGAAGAATAGAATAGAAAAGAATAACAGAGTTGGAAGGGACCTTGGAGGTCTTCTAGTCTAACCCCTTGCTTAGGCAGGAAACCCTACACCACTTCAGACAAATGGTTATCTAATCTCTTCTTAAAAACTTCCAGTGTTGGAGCATTTACAACTTCTGGAGGCAAGTTGTTCCACTGATTAATTGTTCTAACTGTCAGGAAATTTATCCTTAGTTCTAAGTTGCTTCTCTCCTTGATTAGTTTCCATCCATTGCTTCTTGTCCTACCCTCAGGTGCTTTGGAGAATAGTTTGACTCCCTCTTTTTTGTGGCAACCCCTGAGATATCAGAACACTGGTATCATGTCACCCCTAGTCCTTCTTTTCATAAGACTAGTGTCAGGCTTTGGGAATTTGGGAGGGGTCATTGCATGAGGGATGTCTGCATGTAGCCATAACAAATTCCTATAGCAAAGAACACATTTTAAAATAGCATAAAGTGTGGCAACTAGTCATATCCAGTTCCAGCAACCGTTCTTTATGTTTTATCCTCAAGTCCCCAAATCATCTTTGTTGCTCTTCTCTGCACTCTTTCTAGAGTCTCAACATCCTTTTTACATCGTGGCGACCAAAACTGAATGCAGTATTCCAAGTGTGGCCTTACCAAGGCATTATAAAGTGGTATTAACATTTCATGTGATCTTGATTCTATCCCTCTGTTTATGCAGCCTAGAACTGTGTTGGCTTTTTTGGCAGCTGCTGCTGCACACTGCTGGCTCACATTTAAATGATTGTCCACTAGGACTCCAAGGTCCCACGGTCACTGTTTTTGAGCCAGATTTCACCTAATCTGTACTTGTACCTTTGGTTTTTCCTGCCTAGATGAAAACCCTTACTTTTCTCCATATGAAATTTCCTAGGATTGTGTTGGCTTTTTTGGCAGCTGCTGCACACTGCTGGCTCACATTTAAATGATTGTCCACTAGGACTCCAAGATCCCTCTCACAGTCACCACTATTGAGCAAGGTACCACATATACTGTACCTGTGCATTTTGTTTTTCTTGCCTAAATGTAGAACCTTACTTTTTTCACCATTTAATTTCATTTTGTTAGATAGTGCCCAATGTTCAAGTCTGTCAAGAGCCTTCTGTACCTTAAGCCTATCTTCTGGAGTGTTGGCTATTCCTGCCAGCTTGGTGTCATCTGCAAATTTGATGTGTTCCCCATCTATCCCCTCGTCCAAGTCATTGATGAATATGTTGAAGAGTACTGGGCCTAAAACAGAGCCCTGGGGTACCCCACCTCCCTCCATATAGATGCAGTTCCATTGAGGACTACATGTTGAGTGCGGTTGGTCAGCCAGTTACGAATCCATCTGGTGGTGATGCTGTCTAACCTACATTTTTCTATTTTATCAAGTAGTAGGTTATGGTCTACTTTGTCAAATGCCTTACTGAAGTCCAAGTAAATTATATTGACAGCATTCCTCTGGTCCACTAGTCCATAGGAGGATTCAAGAGAGCGCTTCAATCCCCCAATACAGAGGTTTTTAACTATTTTTATTGTATACAGAATCAACAAACTATCTCTAAACCTTCTATTTCCTCCATGTCTATGTATTCTGGGGAAAACAAGATAGTTTCCATTGTACATCTGGCAACTCGGTTTTGCTTTTGCTTTTCAAAAATAGTGTAAACCCATTAATAAAGCCAGGATAGTTCTGAGGTAGAAACTATACATCAGAGTTATAATAAAGAGAATTCCTGTAACTCAGAGTTGAACTGTGGAGTTCTTGGTGATCTCTGTATGTGGTTGGTTGGTTGCAGATGTTTCATAACCCAACTAGGCTTGCATTTGATGATTTAACCTAGTTAAGTAATGAAACATCTGCAAGCAAACAGCCAAGGTCAGGGTTATAGTCACAATGGCAAGATGTGTTGCAAATTGGATAGGGCCGTATCACGCACATAGACAGAATCAGGATCAGAGGGGCATTAGGTTGTGAAAAATAGTCATTAAGTTTCTGACTTAGTCAAGGATAGAATCTGAGAGCACCTAGCATTTATACTGTTTCCATTTCTTCCCAGACTGAATAAGTGGCTGACCCCCCAAACAGATAAAAACATGTCTGAGGCTTAAATCTGTTCAAACTGTTCCTTTCCAAATACTATTAAGAAAAGGACTTTCAAAATCTGTGAGCAGGCATTATTTTACCTCAGCACTGCATAAAATACTTTATCTATCAGGGCTCCATTTCTCAGATTGAAAGAAGAGGAAAATTACCTTTGTCACCCAAACTATAGATATCTATATAGAACAAGCTTTCCCTACTCTACAGGTTAATACTGTAACTCCCATAATGCTCAGCCAACACGACTATTGGGAATTCAGGATGTTGCAGTCGCAACATAGTTAGTTGTAGATTGGAGAAGGCTGTTATACATTATATATGGCCCATGCATAAGCCATGCATAGGTGTTTTAAGACTGCCTGCCTTCAAAACAACTCATTGTTCTAGCCACTACCATTCCTGAATCATGGAATGATGCCCACTTGAATCCATCAAATTATACTGTATATGAACAGAACAATTATTAGGTTGGGAATAGTTTGGTCACAATATTTATGGAATAAAAAGATGAATAATGCTTGCAGCAATCTGGATAGTATTGTATTACACCGCACACCCAATTAAAGACCACTTGAGCTCAGAATGATTTGGCCAATAGGATTATATTGCCAAGACCTTGGTATACCTTGCTCTTGATCAAAGCAGCCCCTCCCCTTCCTCATCATTCCCATAGTCATTATTAATGACCTATTACTCATTCTGAGGTAATGCAAGCTCTGATCAGGGCTAACAAAGACACAGAGGTGAAATCCTGCTTGTAGTGTACAATCCCATTAGAGAAGATTAATCACCTTTTAACTTGAAATTCTGTATTTGGCTTGAACATCAAGAAGGCATGGAGTGAAACATCCATCACCTTAAGCAAACAACATAGGAACTCGTTTTCAGTGGATAAAATATAAGACCTGGGTCCCAATTGAGAACTTCGTTTTTGAGGGGGGGAAATCTAAAACCAAAATAATATCAGTAGGACTTTATGTTAGGTTAAGTTAAAGGCATTCTAGAAGCAATAGATTCCTTCCACACAGATTATGCACATGTAGTTATCAGACAGTATCATTCCCAGGGAGGTTCTTCACATGGGATTACAATTTGGCTGTTGCCTTCTTTTGAGGACTATCTGGCATTTAAAAATGTGGAAGACCTTGGGATTGTAAGAAAGAATGACAACAAATGTCTGTTAGGTGAAACAACATATGGTCACTTTGTACTCCATGGCTATTTTCTGTCAATGTAATTTTTAATCTGAATCTCAACACCAGTTAAAGATGGGAACCTTCCTTGCTGCAGGTCAGACTGTTTGGTCCCTCTAGCCTGCCTATACTTCCTTAAACTAATTATTTCCAGAATCCCAAGCAAATGTGTCATCATCTCTGCCACTTGGCCTTTTAACTGGCAAGGCGAAGAACTAGACCTCCCACTGCTTGCTCTGCTGCTCAACTGTGATCATTCTTCTATTTAATGCTACTCATTATTACATCAGAATCAGTTCAGCAATTACCTACTGGAAGGTCCAAATTGTGTCTGACAGACTTTGTTCCCATGATCAGAAGAGATCTATGAGCTAGGTGGTTAATCGAGTAACAACAGATCCCATCTCCTCCTGCCTTGCTCCCACCCTCCCCACCTGTAATTGGATTTTAATTATTGGTTTTAATATATTTGGATGGATGGATGGATGGATGGATGGATGGATGGATGGATGGAAAGAAGGAAGGAAGGAAGGAAGGAAGGAAGGAAGGAAGGAAGGAAGGAAGGAAGGAAGGAAGGAAGGAAGGAAGGAAGGAAGATAATTTTTTTCTTAAAAAGACT
>QLTV01003402.1:1714057-1748236 GCA_003457575.1 Thermophis baileyi
GGGCAGGCCATGGGGGGGCAGGGCCAGCACACGGAGGGGTGTGTGTGCAATGGCAGTCCTCCAGAACAGTCCCAGTTTCACATGTGGCCCCTTGGGAAAATTAATTGCTCACCCCTGATCTATATCAATGTGTGCTGAACTAACGGTCATTTGGTTTTTTGCAGTTCAGGTATGGTAATTCTAATAAAAAGCTGTCCCAGAATCAGGCCGTAGGGCCTTAGAATCTGGAACATGTTTTTAAGTTAGCCACATTGAACAGTTAGCTTTTGAGCACGGATTATTGCAATGCAAAGAAAGGCCACAGAAATGGAAAATAGCCTTCATATTGCTATTATCCTTGTCATTTTTCCTATTCTCCTGTTGTTATCTTATGATTTTTCACTCTATTGTTTGTTTCACTACGTTCATTTTAATTTGTCAGCAGGACTCCTATTCTGAAATGACACTGTATATTGATATGAAGTTCTCATGTGATACCTGTACTGCGCATGTGTTAATCTTTCTTTTGTTCTTCACCATGTAGACACAGACTTAGGTGTTCTTATTTTTGTTATGCAAATATATTACTTTTATTCTTTCCTGGACTCCGGTCTTATTATTGAGAATTGAGAGCAGGGAAACAAGATCATGTCACCTCTAATTATTTTTCTCCGCAACAGGGAGAGGCCAAGGAAGCTCTCCGCCATCCTGGAAGCGGCGGCAGTTTACCTGTTGAGGCTCTGGGCCTCAGCGCGCCAAGTCGGAAGGGAGGCAGCCGAGCAGGAAGGGCCGTGGCCCTGAGCCTCAACAGGTAACCCACCGCTGCCTCGGTGCCCGCCGGGAGCCTCTTCCTCCGCCAGCCTGGCATACCGCCCAGAGTCCTTCGGGAGTTGGGCGGCATATAAATTTTATAAAATAAAATAAATAAATAAATACCAAACTTTGTGCGGCAGCAGGAAGCAGCCCGAAAGCTGGGGTGGGCGCCCCACATGCTCAGCAGCCAAGCCAAGCCCCACACGCCCCACACGCCCCTCTGCCTCCCTTCCCCGCCATCCCGACATGCTTTCCTGCCTTCCACATGGCCTTCCGCTTGCCTGCCTTTGCAAGCTGGCTAAAGGGACACCGGGAAGGCCGCATGGAAGGCAGGAAAGCATGTCAGGGCTGTGGGCCACGGGGAATGAAGTAGGGAAGGCAGGCTGGGATGGTGGGGGGGGCAGGGGCAGCTAGGTAGGCCACGACTTTGCAGGCTTACCTGGCAGGTAGATCAGGGGCGCAGCACTTCAGGCAGGCAAGCTGCAGAGCGGCGACTGGCGGGGCAGGGCGAGCGAGCGGCGACTGGCGGACCGGTTCGGGGGCGTGGCCAGCCAGCCGTCGACTACAGGCTCGGCAAACCACCGGTGGCCACCGCAATCGGTACGCCCGATCCGGTCCGAACAAGGAGCATTTCACCCCTGCACTATAACCTGTAGCTGGGCAGTGGGCAAGACTTCTCCAACTGTAAAGGTGACAGCGGGAGAATTATACTTTCAGACTTGTAAGTTTCTATTCATGTAGCTTTATAATAAAGTAGAATTAGCTTATCTGCTCATGTTATCTGTCAGGTCACCTGATAAGGCTGACAAGGGCCTTTCATGGGAATGTTGTGCAAGTAGGTTTGTGTGTTTATTGTGCTCTCTGGGCACTTATTACTGTTTACTATTTGCTATATTGTTCTGGAGTGTTTTAACATTGTATGTCACTCACAATCATTGAAAACTCAAGGGGCCTTGGAAATGTGATTAAAAAAAAGACCACAGGACCTTCTCATGTTTTATCATTTAGTGCAATGTTTTAGAGTCTCTAATCTTAATCCTGCCTTCCTACACTCCTGTCAAGTGTATTTGTCATTTTTATTAGTCCTTTACCCTGATGTTGTAACTCTCTATTGCTAGGGAATACTTTTCACATCAATTTCTCCACAAAAGAACACCTGAATGAACATACAAGTATAAAGTGTTCAATCTCATTTACTTTCCCATCTCAACACTTTTCCATTTATTCTACCCCATGTCTATGTACATTGCAATTATTTCTAAAAATCACATAAAAGTTATCACAGACTTTCATACACAGTTTATTCTAAAATACACCTTTGGGTATGCAGTGTTCCTAACATGCATATTTATTTCCAGTAATTTTCCTAATATACTTGATATTTTCATATGCACTTGTTTTCATTCATTTTTGTTTCTAATACTGAATTTAGAAAGTCTGAGAGAAAATCAGATGCTTTAGTTGTCAGAGGAAATGGGAATAAAGCAAGCTTTTGTTAAAATATGAATGAAAAACAATCCTTTATCCCTACGTGGAATTCCTTAGTGTTGTACAGTATTTAACAACATTCATGCAGGTTTCAGGTAATCCTATGAAAGCACCCAATATTTCATTGAGGTGGCAGACACCAAAGGAAGATTTGGCAAACATGCAGTCACTGGGGGAAGCTTTACACTCATAATCAATCAATGGGGAACCCAATATTTATTTATGTATGCCCTTATTTAATAATATTTACTAGCCACACCAATCCATTTAGACGCTGGACAGCAAACAGTAGTTCAAAATATAGTACAGCATTTTTAAAGCAATTAATGATACAGCTGTGATGATCACCTAAAGTGTTAGACCAAAGGCTCAGTGGAGCAGAAGTTGGCCAAGGATCTTAGTATTCCTAGAGAACACAAATGTCCTTGTAAAGTAGAGATACACAGCTTAGTGCCCAAAGATGTGTTGTGTAAAAGATCTGGAGGACACCATGTTGTTACTGCTGCCATAAAAATAGCCTCTTTTCTTGCATTACTTGCTTCACTTCCTACTTGTCTTTTTTTTTTCTTTAAAGGGTTTGAAAAATACTCTCTATTTGCTATTCCTGGCGTTGCAGTGGGAAAACCAATATTCTATCAGTATTCCATCAAGTTTTGACATCAATTCTATGAGGGTTTTCTCCCTGCACATTCACAGCAGTTCAACTTCATGCTAACAGATCTTCTAACATTCCTTTCTATATTTTCCAGATGAGAAAAAATACTTACACATGCACATTACATACATCAGTACTACTACTACCTCTACTAAAATGTTGCATGGTGAGACAGTGACAGCTCTGATACTGAGTGACGGCAGACTAATGCCAAGTAATTGCTTCAAACTGACATTGTGAATTACAGTATAATTTCACTGCCTTTGTACTGAGTTGAACACCAGAAGGAACTAGTCTATTGAAGTTAAAAAAAAAAAAGAAGTTCCAAACTTGTAAGGTTTATTGTACAGATGTTGCCATTATTTTTGATAGCAGATGATCCTTTTACTCTCTTTAGTGAAGAAAAATCCTTACCTGTTTCCAAAAAATTTAAGAATATTTTTTTTCCAAATGAGTCATGAGATCTACTGCATCAATAGGACCTTGGTGCAAATAACAGAAATCAAAATTCTAAGACTGAGGAATATATTCTAAATTCTAGATATCATAGTCTTTCTGTACAATAAATCTGGTTATCTAAAAAGGATGGTTTGTTTGTATGTTTTCAGCAGTGTAATTTAGAATGAGGGTTTCATTCTTACCCTTACCATTAAACAAATGTGACTCAGCAATTCTTATTCATCTATTGCAGACCATTCAGTGATCAAAATATAGATTCTAGGTAGCTTCTGCCCATTCGTGGTTGGCATCAGGATCAGGTAGTCTGCAGTTTATGGCTAGATGTACCCTGTAATCTCAAAGGTCCTCAAGGTCATACCTTCAAAATTGGATGGCAAAAAATGGTAAATGCAATTTTTAGCTTAAAATGTGGGAATAAGTATAGGTATAAGAATAGAAGATTTCTGGGTGGTTCAATATTCCACTTCTGTTAAAATCTCTCATAGTCCCCAAATAAGAGAAGTTCTGATTTTATCATATCATTGAAAAAGTTAAAGTTGAGGCTGGAATATGACAAAAACTTTTGAAAATGCTGGGGTTTACAGAGGTGATCCGATAAAGATATGTAAACATATGGAAAAAGTGAATGCATAAAAAATTTCTACCTCTCCTTGGAGGTAGAAGACTGGAAGTTGGACTGAATTTGTTAAATTCACCCTAATTTTCATGAAAGGTACCTTGGTGACTTTGGACACTTACTCTCTCTGAGATCAACCCACCTCACAGGTTGTTTTTGTGGGGAAAATAGGAGGAGGAAGGTATGTTGGAGATGTTTGCTGCCTTGAATTATTTGTAAAAATAATAAAGGTGGAAATACAAATAAATAAATCTGTAATAGATTCATATGGGAAAATAAATATTTTTTCATGATACGTATTTATTTTTGGATTTCATTTCTCAGATATGGCTATGGCTATATCAGAAATGGTCTTAAAACATACATGACTGAGCATGTCTTAGTTAAATGGATACAAAAGCAGTTCCTACAGAGCAAATCATGAAGCAGACTCCCATCTTTGTGCCTTTAAAAAAGCCTTCTAGTATCTGTGTAAAATAGAAGTTATGGGTTAGATAAACTTCCCTAGTGTAATCCAGCAGGGACCTTCCTACACTATTATGAAGAAAAATGAAAATAATTCACTGAACAACCAGTCATTTCTAGAAACAAAACAAAACAGAAAATGGGTATAACAAAAGCATTTGTTAGAACATTTTCTCCAGCCTGAGGTCTTCCAGACGTTTTGGGTTGCAATTTGTAATGATGTCTTTCTTAGTCACCGTGACTTTCCAATGACCAATCTTTCCAAAGGGAGCTAAGTCAGTGGTGGGTTGCTGCCGGTTCAGACCGGTTCGCCCGTACTGGTGGCGGAAATTTGCACCCGCTCGCTGAACCGGCAGCGATGGTCGGCTGTCCACGCCCCCGAACCGGTCCTCCGGTTGCCGCGGCTGGCAAAGAACTCTCTGCGCATGCGCAGAGGGTCATTTCCCCAAAGTGATGTAGGCACACGTGTGAGCAAAGCGAGCGCACGCACGCAAAATGCGCACTTCCGTCGCGATGCGAACCGGTAGGGAAGGTAAGTGGAACCCACCCCTGAACTAAGTCCAGATAAACAAGACCTCTTGTCTTATTCAGAGAAGCATGTGACAATACAATTATTTTGTTTTAGATAATAGCCCCACACTGTTTGTCATCTTCTTCCAACAAAGGACAGAGACATTCTGATCAACGAACGCAGGGATGTCTCATAGATTCATTGGGCAAAGCAATCACACAAGTTGTGGAAAAGAAGAATATGGGATCTTTTCCTAGGGCAGTTCACAATATGCAAATCAGAGGGAGGAAGTGAAAAAAACCTCTACCACTACCTCTTCTAAGTAGGAAGTCTTGGTTTGGTCTAATTCTCAGAATTTGGGGGCATGTTAAGGTAGCAAAAGAGATTTGGATTCAGGGAACCCTTCCCTGGAGAATCCAATATCCATTCGAGACCGCCTTCTGCCACATAGCTCCCAGCGACCGGTAAGATCCCACAGGGTTGGGCTCCTCCAGGTCCCGTCAGCTAAACAGTGCCGGCTGGCGGGCCCACGGGGGAGGGCCTTCTCTGTGGCTGCTCCGGCCCTCTGGAACCAGCTACCCCCTGAGATCCGGACCACCCCCACACTGCTGGGCTTCCGGAAAGCGGTGAAGACCTGGCTCTTCCGGCAGGCTTGGGGCCGTTGATCTCGCCTCTGTAATTGGCGAGGTCCGGCCATGAAACGGTGTGTATGAGTTTTTTAACTGTTTTTAATTGTTTTTAATATGTTTCTTTTAATGGTTTTTTATATTGTTGTGAGACGCCTAGAGTCCCTTGGGAGTTGGGCGGCATACAAATTTAATAAANTAATAATAATAATAATAATAATAATAATAATAATAATAATAATAATAATAATAATAATAATAATAATAATTCTTACTGATTTTCAGCACCACCTCTGATAGAGTACTACCAACAAAAGAGCCATAATTATTGGAAGCAACCAATGCTGCAGTGAGAATTCCTACTTGTATCTTCTACTTTCATTGGGTGAATTGTTGTTTCCACTAGTGGAAAGGCATATTTTACAATAGTATCCCAAAAGTGCTTTTTCAAAAGGCAACTGGACTTTCAGGTTTTTCTCTGGAGATGTTTCACTTCTCATCCAAGAAGCTTCTTCAGCTCTGGCTGGATGGTGGGGAATAGAAGGATTTATACTCCTTGCAAACAGCTGGTCATTTAGTGAGTCATGAAGGCCACCTAGAAGTTTACCTGTGTCTTCAGGGTCACCTGAGTGGTGCAAATGGATGTGGAGCCTTCTTGGAACTGTTGAAAGGACTGTGTGGTAGACTAGAGATAGATGATGTTGTATCCCTCCCCCTCTGTTGAGAGAGGGCTGTTCAGTTTTGACAAGGATGGCCTCTTTGACCCCTCCTTCAAACCAGTGGTCCTCTCTGTCCAAAATGTGGACTTTGCTGTCTTCAAAAGAGTGGCCTTTGTCTTTTAAATGCAGATGGACTGCTGAATCTTGTCCTGATGGGTTTGTTCTCCTTTGCTGTGCCATGCATTTATGAAGTGGTTCTTTTGTAACATCCTTCCATTTCCCACCATCCAGTCAGAGCTGAAGAAACTTCTTGGATGAGAAGCAAAACGTCTTCAAAGAAAAACCAGAAAGTCCAGTTGCCTTTTGAAAAAACACCTTTGGGATAACCATGACCTGGATGACTGAGAATCTCCATAGACATTTTACAGTCTTGTTTCAGAAAACATAAGGGTTACTTTCCTTAATCATCTTAGTGGACAATATTATACAGAGAGAATACATCCATTCTGATACAATTCTCCATGGTATGCTTTTCTGTAAAACTTTTTCCAAAATTCATTGCATGGGGTAATTTTTAGAATGCCAGAGAGAGAGAAATAACCTGCCAATTCTGAGTAGAAAACTGGTGCTTTATAACATTGGTCCATGAACTTTTGAAGTTTGCTGAGAAAAGCCTATAAAGCTAAAGAAGAGTTTACTTTTATGTTCCCTTGTCAGACAATTAGTGTTGACTTCAAATAATTCACTGGTGTGACTCCGTGATGGAAAGCCCTCTTCCTGCCCTCGTGAAGAGACATTACATGGCATTTACTGGAGTTATTTACTGCAAAGACTATTGTGTTAATGGCTGCCTAGTAGAAAAGTGCAGATTCAGGACTTTAGGTCCAAATGAGCCCTAAGCTAAGTGGGTAACCTTTTGCAACATCTATGAACAGCGAACTATTATTTAAAGCAGTGATGCCAATTTAGTTCAAGCTCTGAAATTTCTGGAACAGCCTATAAAGAAGCAACTTCTGAAACAAAAACAAGTTTGCTTCTTTGTTGCTGAATATCTCTTTTCTTAGCAGATCAAGATGTAAGCTTGCAAAAATATAGTAATAAGAAATGTACAGAAGGGAGTACCCAAGGCAGCGTTTTAGGACCAACTCTCTTTATTCTTTACATAAATGACCTTTGTGATAATATAAAAAGCAACTGCGTCCTCTTTGCAGATGATGTAAAACTATTAAACACCACCAACAATGCTACTACCCTTCAAAAAGACCTTGACTATGTATCAGAATGGTCAAACAAGCGGCAACTTCAAATCTGAATCAAAAAATGCTCAGTCTTACACAATGGCAAAAATAATCGGAACACAAAATACAAACTAGATGATCACGACCTTGTTGACGATCCTCACTCAGTTAAGGACCTTGGAGTACTCATCTCTAATGATCTAAATGCCAGAGCCCACTGCAACAGCATTGCTAAGAAGGCATTAAGAGTGGTTAACCTAATCTTGCGTAGCTTCTTCTCTGGTAATATTGTACTTTTAACCAGAGCATATAAAACATTTGCTAGACCAATGCTCAAATACAGCTCATCTGTCTGGAACCCACACTACATATCGGACATTAATACAATTGAGAATGTCCAGAGATATTTCACGAGAAGAGTACTACACTCCTCTGTTCGCAACAGAATACCTTTTGCCACCAGACTTGAAATTCTGGGCCTAGAAAATTTAGAACTACGCCGCCTTCCATCTGACCTAAGTGTAACACACAAAATTATCTGCTACAATGTCCTACCTGTCAATGACTACTTCAGCTTCAACCGCAACAATACACGAGCACACAATAGATACAAACTTAATGTAAACCGCTCCAAACTTGATTGCAAAAAATACGACTTCAGCAACAGAGTGATCAATGCCTGGAATACATTACCTGACTCTGTAGTTTCTTCCCCAAACCCCCAAAACTTTAACCTTAGACTGTCTACCGTTGACCTCACCCCATTCCTAAGAGGTCTGTAAGGGGCGTGCATAAGTGCACCAGCGTGCCTACCATCCCTGTCCTACCGTTCCCATGTATTTGTAAAATATCATGTACTCGTAACCATGCTTGTACTTCTTATATATTCACAATCATGTTTATACTTTGTCTGTAATCATATACACGCTTGACAAACAAACAAACAAACAAACAAACAAACAAAAAGAGTAACAGTTATCAGCTTCAAAATGATGGGCACAATTGGTTGTTTTCAATCAGCCTACAGTACATGTAATACACATTAACAAAGTTTGGGTCATTGCTTGCCTGGTTGCATCTATTGTTTTGAGGCCAGTGGCCATCACTGTGGGTGACCCTGAATGTACATTATAAACAGGCAAAACTGACCTTGCCATAGAAAGACTGCATGTTAAATCAAAGAACATTCAAGTGGTATAGGATTGACTGGGAACTTTGACATTCTCTTGTCAAGGTTTTATTCTAGTTACTCAAGTAACTGTACCACTCCTTAGCATGACAGTTTTTTCCATGCATCAGAGCCTACGGCAAGGATTGAAGGATCAGGTTGGAAAGTCAAAATAATCAACCACATAGGGAGACCCTTACCTACTACCAAATGTCCAGGGTTTGTTTTTTCCTTACTGTAGTTTTGTCAACCACGAATCGAAGTCTTGAATCTCCAGAGCGGAATTTTGTTGGACAGCAAAATTTATTTATATTTCTTTAAGTTATTCAGCATGGGATAGTCATTGCCTTTTTGATGCCCATTATCATTATCAGATTACAAAGCACTGGGGTCTTGAAGCAGGGCAAACTCACACAGATTTAAAGTTACCACTGTAGTAGGCCACAGAATTAGCAGGTGTTTTTTTTTTATTAAGCCACGGAACGAATGCTTTACCCATGCAAAGTATGTTTCAGCGAGGTGACTTCACCCTTAGCAGATGTAAAATGCTTGTTATTGTTTGGTTTTGTAAAATATTTGTTCAGCACACTTCTGTCCCCAACGCTTTTGGCAAGGTCAGTTCTGCCCTCAGCAGAATACATTTAACTAGGCCAAAATTGGCCATGTCAAATTCTATTTGCTTGAGGGAATATTTCCCATAAAATATATTAAATTTTAAACAATATTTTTTTTCCATTTTTACACAATAATTATGTAATATATAGCATGGTACGTTTGTAATTTACACTCATTTTCCTCAATTATAGTGGTTTAAAAGGAAGCCACTGCTTATAGGTCATTTAGGTAAATTGGAAATAAAATACTGTAGTATCTTAGACTGGTAACTTCTTAGGTGTGATAAAAAGAAGACATTATAAAATCACTGTCTGTAAAGATGTGCCTCTTTTGCCAGGTTTACGCTTCCTGATTCATTATTAGATCGTATTTTAAGTTTTTCCCCTCCAAGTTGTAGTGAATGTTAATTGCCCAAAACACTCCTTTTAATAGCATGGCAGGATGTAAATCAAATAAATAAATAAAAATAAATATCCAGCCCAGCTTGTTAGTTTTAATGTTGTTGAGGAAGGATGCAACTATTTAATGAGTCCATTCCCCAAATGTACTTTCTTACACAGCCTAGATGTTTTTAAAATTGTCCCAAGTGGTAGCAAATCTACAAGGTTTTGTAAAGGAGGAGGGATTGAAATCTGCCAAGGGCCAAAATAGAGCTAGTGATCATGGAAAATCTTTTTTTTTTTTGTGGGATTAATTCGGAAAGGAATTGGGAGAGGGGATAGAAGCAGTGAGAATAAAACAGATTTTTCTAAGTTTATTTGTGGTCTCCTATTTGCAGTTACAGATCTGTTAGGTCGCTCTGATTGACTTGCAGAACCACATTGCCATCTAGTGGTAAGGAAAAGAGATAACAGATGCTTTATTTACCCATTTGAAATAGTGAGCTTTTTAGACAGCTCCAGGTTTTCAAAGTGTTAAAAGAAATAACTCAATTACATCAACTGTTCTTATAGCCTTCATCTATTTAAAAAAATTATTCATTTTAGTTCTTCCATAGTAGAGACAACAAACAATTCTTTATTTATAACTGCCTAAGCACTGTTAACTTAAACATTTGGGGGCCTATTCAGAAATAGAGAAGAGTAGGCAGGGAACCATCTGCCCAGTATGTTGCCTGCCAACAATGTATTCTGGCTGCAGTAATTCCAATTAGGAAATCTTGTGTACATGAAGTGAGCTATAAATCACATCTGAAAATGAAGTAATTCAGCAAAAGTTGAAAAAATAGGCATGGTCATAATTGACTATGGTATCTACCTCTAATTGTATTTCCCATTATTTCTTAAGAATATTAGAATACAATAGTTATGTAAGCTTAGGAGGAATATTGACTGTTATCACTGAATACGGTACCAGTAACCAAGATAAAGCTTTAATGGTAATTGTTGCTTTGTAATAAGAAAATCTTAGAAAGTAATTTCATTGTAACTCCCACAGATTTACGTAGACATATTAAATACATAGAGAATTATAATCGGTAAAGAGTCTCTCACATTTAAATCACCTTGCCTATGCATGTAGAAATATTGAAGGGAACTGGTTTAACTTCAAGATTCTGCACTATCAAATTTTCACTAAGTTTTTAGATCTCAGATTCAAATATTGTTATGGAAGCATAAAGCAAGGGCAGGATATACCTGTGCATAGAGGAGGTCTCAACACCTGGACTAAAAGGGTCAGGTAGAAGATGTTATAAAAGACTTCTGTGAGGGTCCAAGCTAAGAGCCCACCTCATCCAATACTCTAGATCAGCGGTTCTCAACCTGTGGGTCGCGACCCCTTTGGGGGACGAACGACCATTTCACAGGGGTCGCCGCGCGCTTTACCCCGCCATCTTGGTGCCACCGTCACTGCAGGGGTGAAATGCTCCCGGTTCGGCCGTGCCTGCGGGTCGCCGGATAGCCGGTAGCGACAGAAGCGGGAGACTTCGCCAACCCGCCCGGACGCCGCCGTTTGGGTTCTTTTACCCTCTGCGCATGCGCAGAACACTTTGCGCATGCGCAGAGGGTAAAAGAACCCAACGGGGGGGTGTCACAGGGGGGTCGCGGCATTAGAAAGGTTGAGAACCACTGCTCTAGATGTTAAGAACTTTGGAAAGGTAGCTGCCACTAGGCAGAAGTGCTTCCAACACCATTTTCTTAATTGATTAATTAATTAATTAATTAATTAATTCATTCATTCATTCTCTCAAACTATGGTTCCAGCTACCTATAATAACTGGCATTTTTAAGGATGTGCTGATGTCCACAGATAGCCTGACCCCACCCGGGCCCATAACTTACAAAAGCAAAAGCTAAGATAGAGAAGAGAGGGGTGCAAAGAAAAGACTGAATGGCATGCAGATGAGAAAGTGGAGGCAATGCCTGGAGATTGGTAGCTGTTTCTGGCAGGCAAGTTAAGTGCCAGGACCACAGGCTACGGTGAACAGCATTTCCTGGTGGGAACTCTACTTGGAACTTTGCTAAGAACTCAGTAGCAACTAGCAATAGCAATAGCACTTAGACTTATATACCACTTCATAGCCCTTTCTGAGTGGTTTATGGAGTCAGCATATTGGCCCCAACAATCTGGGACTCATTTTACCAACCTCGAAAGGATAGAAGGCCGAGTCAACCTTGAGCCGCTCAGAATCGAACTTTTGGAGTGAGCAGGGAGTTAGCCCTGCAGTACTGCATTCTAACTACTACACCACCATGGCTCTTAAAACTAGACAATGAAGAACCACAGTTAAACAGCACCTCATCCTAACTAGTATAAGAACTTGTAAGAAGAAGGTGAAACCTGTATGCCTCTTACAGATTAATAGTCTTTTGCTTGAGCTAAGTCTTAAAGGGCTGAGTATTACAGATATAGTTACATGATAGCATCACCTTGAAAGTCCTAGAAGGGTGAAAAGCAAAATCTGTTGTTGGGGTAGGGATAAATAAAGCATTGTGTACAATAATGGGGCAATAAAGCATTTGTACAGATTTGGTGTGTTTAGTCCTTGGAAAGCAAAGAACCCTCAAACCAAAGCCAACCAAATATGCTCTAAAAGCTGATAATCATTTTTTCACTGTTGCTCCCTGCAGCCAAAATCCATATTATGTTGTTTGTGGTTTGGTTACAACTGCCAAAACCAGTAGATCCTGATAGATAAATCCCCCATGACTTTGTTCAGTTTCTTTTAAAGCCATATAATTTGGTGTCCACATATGAAGATAATAACATTTTCTCAGACACACCCAGTGACAAGATTGTGACCACTACTCTACATTTCATTTAATACTCTTCTTTTGATTGTATAAAACTAAGTAATTCATGAATTACTTTCTAACAATTTAAAACCGAAAAAAGGAGGAGAGACCAACCATCTAGAAATAAAATTGTTGGACTGTTTTTCAGTTTAATCTCCTGAAACCAGTTTTCCAGCAAAGAAAGGTCATCTTGCAAATGCAAGCAGCTGAAAAAGGCTATTAAGGATGAGGAACCCATAGCTTGTTTATTTTAACTGGGAAGGAAGAAGATTCTCTGATCTGCTCAGCTATTTGCATTCTGTTTTAGTTTTTAACATTGGCTCCAGGCCCTCTGTAGTATTTTGCAGTTCGTTTAAGGAAAGATCTGTGTCAGATGAACTATAAAGGACACAGATGCTTCCTAAAATCTTCTCAGCCATATGACTGATGGTCAGGGATGTTTACCATCCATCTTCATCACGCACTGAAGATCAGCAGGACAAAGATGTAGCAGTTCGAAGGTCATTTAGCACAATTTGGAGGCAAAAAGGAGCCACTATAACAAATAGTTATGAGAAATC
The DNA here is from genome assembly GCA_003457575.1 of Thermophis baileyi. Taxonomy (NCBI): domain Eukaryota; kingdom Metazoa; phylum Chordata; class Lepidosauria; order Squamata; family Dipsadidae; genus Thermophis; species Thermophis baileyi. The sequence continues at coordinate 1,727,146 of QLTV01003402.1, forward strand.
AACAAACCTGACAGAACCTTGGGGCCAAGAGAGACAATTAAGTCAGAAAGTAGAAGCATCTAAAAGAATGAATAGGCCCCTGATCATATTGTTGAGGTGATAATGGCTCCATCTTCATTTCAAAGGGACAGTATTTGGCAGGTGCATTATTGATGTCAGTATGAAGCAAGTTATTTTTGATGTTGGGCTGGTTCAGCACTTTGGAGAGCTCACCATATTTTTAAGCTGGATGCTTATTACTGTAGAGGTATTATTATTCGGATATATTCTCCCTCCCTTTATTGTCTTCTGCTTCAAATGGAAGACAGCCATTGCTGTGAACTAACATTCTGACTCCATAGCCCAAATATGTTGTTGCAACTGGAATTTGGAATGGTGTCCTTTAAGAGAAGGAACTCCACACAGAGCAATCACATAGATTCTCAAATCCCCTTCGTCAAATTCAGAGTTTAAAGTCTGTTTCAGAGGTTTCTAAATAATTTGCCGCACTGTCTTTCTTTTGGGGATCATAATCTAGATAGCTGAAATTAAAACTTGTGTCAAATCCTCAATGTTTCACAGCTAAGCCTATTATATTAGTCCCTGGGTATTAAACTTGAAATGTTGAGATATGTCTCCATGCACAGCTAAACTGCACTATAAATTATGTAGTAGTCATCTACTGAAAACCAATAATCAGCAGATTAAATGGATTGCATAACAAACAAAACCTTGCTTCCAGATTTATCATATTGTATTTCATTTTGTTTTAAAAGACAACCCAGCTCAAACAATGTGACCAGGTGGTGTACAGTATGAAATCAAACAATAAACAAATTAGAAACCCCAGCCAAACCATATAACATTAAAACACATACAATACTTAAATATAAAATTTAAAACATGAAATATCTGTTTCTGTTGTAATTTCTTGTTACTGTCCAAAAACTTTCCTTAAAGGAAAACCTCTAAAGCAGAGGTGTCAAACTCGCAACGACACGTTGTCATCATGTGACGTATCACAACTTTTTTCCTCTTCGCTAAACCGGGGATTGGCATGACCAGCACGTGATGCATATGGCCCGTGGGCCACGAGTTTGACAAACCCTAGAGGGTTGACATAACATTGTTATGAAATTCAGGTTTCATATTGTCAGTTTCCTGGATTTGAGAAAGTACTATATCATTATTTATAGGTTGCTGCAATGATTTCCTCAAAGAAATAATACATTCAGAGGAATCTTCACTGAGTTTATTTCCTGCTACTCATATCTATGGCATGGCAGTAGGAGTCTGTTAGAACTCAGGCATGATATTGACACATTGACACATGCATAGAAGCTCCAGCAAAGGACTACAGTCTTTATGACAAAGTGTTTCACGTGTCTTAGTTTTGCTGACATGATTCTAATTAGTTTAGCCACTTCCCTATTGCCAAGGTGACTAATGGGAAAGAAAGAGAGAAATAAAGCTACTGTATTGTTTCAAAAGAGATTCGTAGAGTGGTGTGGTGTAACAATTTTTACATGACTTTTGTTTTTCAGCCACATAGACACTGATAAATAGGAAAATCTTGCAAAGAATAGTAGTTCAGTTTTTAAAATGTCTAATCACGTTGCATTCCAATAAAGAACATGGCTCAGATATTGCCACTTAGGTACTACTATAATGAGATATCTATGAAAGAACAGCAGGCACCCTTCAACTCGTTGACTAAATTAATTCATAATCAAATCTTAACCAACTTGGAGAAGAAAAACTCAGCTCCTCCCCACTCTTCTGCCTCCTCACTGTACATATATATCAAGCAAGCTTGTGCAAGAACCATAAAACTCAAATGCCAATGGAAGTCCAGGTGTTATTTATTCCCTTATGATAAACCTTAGACAGATAAACCTTTAAATAGAAAACTGCATGCCAGAATCTATCATAGAGAGAGGAAGAAAGTAAGAGGAGCTTTAAGGAGAACAGCCATGCTACAGAAAGAGATGCCAATTTATTCCATTGTGCATCCTTGTGCAAAAATTTCAGGCCTTGCAATTCTATAAATTTTCCAGATTACACAAGATTAGGATAGCCACTATTCCTTTTGCTGCACTACAGGTAGCCCTTGACCTACAACCACAATTGGGAACAGAATAGTGGTCACTGAGCAAAGTGGTCATGAAGCAAGACATCACATGACTGCTTCACCTAATGATTGCAATCCCAGCACTCCTGGTTGTGGTCATTAAATGATCTCACGGTCATTAAATGGAAAGAATCTCAGGATGGCCCTGGTGTTGTGGTCCGCCAGCGGCCAGCGGAGCTGGCAGCAGATTCGGACAGTGAGGAGGTTGGGGAGGAACATGGGCTAGCCTGGAGTCTGGGGAAGGCTCTGATGAGTGCTCTGCGTCGGAGGCAGAGATGGGGCCAGGGCAGTCTGACAGTTATCAGCTGCCTTTGGAGTCAGACATCAGTTAGGCAGATGAACAGCTGGATCCTGTTCCCAGTGTGCGCATGCGCAGAGCTGCCAGATGAAGGGAACAGCTAAGGAACAAGGGTCTACTTGGGAGTAAGGCCACATGTGGACGATGAATGGCCCCTCCCATATGGAATAAAAGAGGAGCGAAAGGGGAGGGGTTTTTGCAGGAGACAGTTCATTTGGGCGAAGATCTGTTCCTGCATTCTTGCCAAGTATTGTCTGTTATAGTGTGGAGTCTGAAAGATATCGGCTTGGCAGCTCTCCATAATTGGTGCATGACTCTCAGAGACTTCTTGCCAAGTTTTGAAGATATCGGCCTGGCAGCTCTCCAAGCCAGATAAGGTCTGTGACTGTAAATTTACCCTTGAAAGACTTTGCTGGATGTGAATGAGAAGAATTCACAGTAACTTAATAAAAAGGGGTTTTTGTCGGGACAAGGAGTCTGCTTCGTGGTTTGTGGAATCCTAGGTCAGAACACCTGGGAGGCCCTGAGCAAGCTGTGCACAAGTTGAAAGGGATGCTGCAGTGCAACACAAAAGCACAGTCACCCACCTGGCTCACCAGCACAAGTAAAGCAATTTGGAGAAAGAGGTTTCTGAAGCACTACAAAAGCAGGCTGCATTCTTCTGGTGCTTCGGAAGCATCCTTCTCCAAATTGCATGATTTGGAGAAGGAGGCTTCCAAAGGATCACAAGAATGGAGCCAACTTGGAGAATGGTGCAAGGCAGCCTCAGTAAGAAGGTTGTGCCTCACATAGCCTGGGTGTGGCTGTCAGCATCGGGAGAAAAACAGTATAGATAAATGGTGTGTTTTGTTTGTGCTGGTGGGCTAGATGGATAGTGAGTTTTCCCAGACCTGGGTAGCTTTCCATGCACTGGTTGGGTGGATGGGTGGCTGAGATTGAGAAGAGGGAGACAGGTGGGTGAGGAGTTGCAGCATTCCAGGAGCTGTTATTTTTTTCATGTGACCACAAAGGAGCTACAACAGCCATGACTTTGGGTACAGGCCTTAAATCCTTTTGTTCTGCACCATCATAATTTTGAATGGTGGATGAATGAGTGGTCATAAGTCGAGGATTACCTGTAAACATAGCAGAGGACTAGGTCAACCATATTGTTGGGAAGGGCTGTTGGAACCCTATGGTGAAAGAGACCTAATAAACCTTGGAAATAAGCTCTATTCTGATGTTAATTTTCATTATTTTGGAAAGGCTGGTTTGTAATTTCTGCAGAATTAGCAACAGAAGTGGACTTGCATCAGAACAGGTTGCTTGTCTGCTTCCAAACCACATTCTTTGCAGCTGTTGACAGTTACTAGTATGTTTAGTCAGAGAGAGAAAAGGGCTATTTCTTGAGCTTCATTGATCTTATTATCAAGTAAGGTTACCCCATCCTCCCCTCTGAAATAATAGTAATAATAATAATAAAAAAAACCATCATGCTAGGATCCAAAGGCTATCAAGAAAATGTAGGATGTAAATTGAGACAATTTTATAGCATGGTACTGGTAATGTAGTGCATAAAGCAAGGACATTAGTTAAAAGCTATTGTGCATCGAAAGATAGAAGGCATTTATATTACTTCTATATAGCGTTGATCCACATTTCATTCAAACTGAATTCCTGACTACCGTTCTGATCTTGAAACAGCATGCTGAGTAAATTCTAAAATGGATAGGAATATACATTGTCTAGAATCTGAAGCAATGTCAATAATTCTGTACTATACTGAATGCCTTTAGAAATATACATTAATTACCATCTGTGCATTATATATTACAAGAGTTGTAAAGGAAATCATATTAAAAAGGGACATCCATCCTCAGTGTGAATGCCGCAGATCTGGAATGTCCATTTTGTTTAAGTCAATAAAAATGATAACTATACAGACAAAAAAAACCCTGCTGAAACCATTCTATGAAATTTTAGTGAAAATAAATCACCCAGAAAACAAGTTTAAAATTGCAACCTTGGACATAAGGAACATGGGTGCCTTTGATTTAAGGCAATCCTCTATCTCTCATGTACCCACATACAGATACAGTAAAACGGTAGATGTTCTCTGAATGTTTCTGTTGTTTCTAATGTTTCTTCATTTTTATAAGTGATATAAATTTATTGAAAAATAATTCAGACATATAATAGGCTCCAAGTTATTCCTGTCTTGCCCTAAATTTTGGGTGTACATTTCACATTACTCTTGTATGATTTGATGAAAGCAACACTGATATAGAAAACAGAAATGAGAATGGCCCTTCTAACTTTGGGGCCTCTAAATACTGTATATTTAAACTATGACTCCAGGGGTGAGTTCTAACTTACCTCGCTGCCGGTTCACTTCCTTCCGCGCCATGTGGCCGCGCCTTGTGGGCGCGCGCGCATGAGCAGTGCTGAAAAATTAAAAAATCCCAACCCCCCCCTGAAAACAAGATGGTGACGCATGCACAGTACCGGAAACTCGGTTTCTGCGCATGCGCAGAAGGGGAAAAAAAAATCCCACCCCCCCCAATTTTTTTTTCAAAAAAAAAAAAACCGACTGAACCAGATCCGTGATGTCACCGTGACATCACCAGCAGGTTGCTACCAGTTCGGGTGAACCAGTCCAAACTGGGAGGAACCCACCTCTGTATGACTCCCAGCTTAAGCTATCCTACCCAGGAATTCTAAAAATTATAACTCTATTTCATCCAGAGAATGTTAGGTTAGAGATGGATGATGTAGGATACAGATTTTTAACATATAATACAGGAACTCCTTAAAGAACTTTGAGTAGAAAGTGTCTTCCAAATATGAATTCAATCTTTAAAAAAAGTGAGCATGTATATGTGAGAGAAGCACATTATGCTTTTTTATATTGGATGAATTAAAACTTGTTTTATAAAGACCAGTCAATACTGTATTAACATCTATAATTTAAAGATTAATATGAATAGGAATAATATAGAAATAAAATTAATGACCACCCATTAGCTATTCCATAAGAAATATGTTGGGGGGAAAAAGTTTTCACTCTGTACTCAAGAGTCTCCAACAAGCAACTGATCTATTGCAAGGAAAAAGCTCCTGGAGAAGCAGCTTACTTTAAATACTCCATTTTGCTATAACACTTAACTAGCAGCAAGAGTAATTGCAGATAACACTGTGATTTAAGTTCAATTTCCAAGTAATTTTATTTAAATATATATAATGTACTTGCATTCCGGAGGAAGATAGAATAAGTACTGCATCAACTATGCAATTTAATAAAAACCATTCATAAAATAAATATACACTTCAGTCTTTATCTAGGAAGCTACAAATCATTGTTTTGCATTGGTTTTCACTCTTAATTACTTATTAGGGAAAAAAAGGCAGACTGCATTAAAGCTATCCCAATAATTTCTTAGGGATGATTTATGTCCTGGTTTTTAGAAATTAATTTTGTATTTATCATCTCACAAATGTTTATTTAAAGAAAGAGAAAGGTATATATCATAGTTAGTTGTAGAATATTGGGAAAACTGGAGAAGGAGCCAAAATGTCTCATAGAAATTAATATTCTTGCTCTACAATCATTTGTCTATCTTTCTGCACAGAATGAGATATATTCAAAACTCCATAAAGTTGCACATTAAGTCTAATTTTAAATATACCTAGATCATATTATACAAATCCCTCTAAAGTCTGATAGCTCCAAATTGTTCAATAACCTGTATTACTGCATAGTCCATTATGGATAGATAGAGACCTTAATAGCACAACCTGGGCTGTAAATTAATATTAATTAATATTAATGGATTTCTTTCCCTCATTCTCAGAAAGGGATCTATATGGCCCTTCTTCTATGCTCCAAGAAGAGTTTGCATAGTTCTCCTAGCCTTTGGATCATAGTAGCCTCAGAACATTAATGGATGGATTTTATTTGTTCTCCAGAATATAATACAAAATGGAAAGGAATAAAATTTGCTCTTGCACACCCAAGACCTTATAAATATAAGTAACAGCACACATACCTTTTGTGATCTCAGCTGGATGGGTTCAGAGCAATCAGCATGAACTTACCTGTTCTGATCCATGAGGAGGCAGTATCTCACAACAAACATTTCTGAATCAAAAGTATGAAGATCATAGCTACACAACTAATGGCAGTTCCAAGTTGCTTATAAACAACAAAAACGAGCAAGCCTTTCTTTAGATCCATCACTTTGACAAAATCCTCATAAGAAGAGGATGGCTTTCAGAAGTTTCTTTTTTCTAAAACTTTATCTGTGTTTTCTTTCCCTTTAACTTCTTTGCAAATCAGGCACACTTGCAATTTTCCTACACGGTTCTTGCATACACAGCACATGTTATTATACATATTTTAAAGAATAGAAACGGTTCTTTTAATCGGCTTTTAAATTTCAATTTACCCTCTGGATGTCATTTCTAGCAATTTATTCCTGAACATTAAGGAAAATCTCACACTAGGCTCAGAGGCTGGCTTGCTGAAACCTTGAAGTTAATTTGATTTATAAGTGGCCACCTAAAATGGGTGCAACAGTATGAACTATTTTATTAACTGCAGGAACAACATAAAATAATTTATGTTGTTAAAAGCTCTCCAGTGCAGATGACTTAAATGCAGCTTTATAAGTGTAGCTTTGTATTACTTATACACTGGTGGTCTTATCATGTCTTTTAGAAAAAAATCAGAGAAACACATACATATTAGAAAGGTATTAATGGACTATTGTCCCATAAAATAAATCATATATTAAGTGGATTCTATTATATTAAGGGATTCTAAGGGGATATGACAGTGAGAGACAGAAAATCCATGCCATGAACCTAGTTAATAAACACTTACAGGCCAGATTCCCATTTTTATATTTATTTCTAACAGGAAAGTTACTTTAACACTAACATTTTCCACCTATCTTTATCTAAAAGCTAAAATGTTCTTTGGCATCTTATATCATGAACATCTATATTCATGTGAAATAATTTTCACACTGAAACATTATGGAAATGTTTCCTTATTGTGATATTTAGATACACTTTAAGTTACTAATTTGAGTTATTGTAAAAGCAAAAAACGTTTGTTACCTTTCCTTTAACACAAACTCTATCTTGCAAGCAGAACACACATGAAATTCTTGACCTTTTTTTCACACATTTCTTTCTTCGGAGGAAAACAGGAAGGTAGAAAGGGATATTTAACCTTTCCAAAGTCCAATATTTTTTACTTGATAAACGTCATCCTTGACAGTAACTTTTAAACCTCCAATGGACAAAGGCTGGATTATCTGAGAAACCAGTTCTTTACTGCAAACTTATATAGTCCTTAGTATCTACAGAAAATGTGCAGAAGTCTGTATTTGTATCCAGCACCCAAGCCGTCTGTTGTGTGGTTCCTACTGCCTCTGCCTTTAGAAAAATCTCAAAAAATGTATCCTTGTCATCAGGCTTCTGATAATTATTTTTAATTTATTATTTAAAACTTCTTCAATTCCATGTACCATACTCCCTTGATTACTAGAAATTAGAGTAAAATGTATGAAAGTGCGCTTACTTCTTTCCTTAAATTTGTAACGGCATCAGAGTATTTTCTGGGCAATTCAACAGCCTGTTTTGGAAAACAATTTCCAAATTGTTATAATTAAAAAAAATTGTTGTAAATTCAAAATATGGTGGTCCAAGCCCAAAAGATATTGAATATCTTTGGTATTTTCTATGAACCCAGATCCCATCACTTGCTAACTGATCTTTCTATGTAGATGGTAAGGACTTAATCTAGGACCTCCTCCATTCATAGACAGACTATCTGTCTGAGCTACAGAGCTTCTTCAATGTATGGTTTTTCCAACCTGAAAAATTATACAGGCTTGAAAAGTAACTCAGGCATAGAGTTCCATATCATGATACAACTTGACGATAAATATATGTTATATTATCATCCTACATTTCTAACAATAAAGAAAATCTGTTCTCTCATTACATGTCCACGATGGACCAATTCCCAAGTTAAATTCTGATTTAATGCATCACCTTTTCGGGTAAACTTTTGCTTGAAAAACATACGGTATAGTGAGGAAGAATTTAGCTTTTAATGCAGACAATGTATTAATGCATTTTGTAGAACCAATAAAGCTTCCAGATGTCTATTTAAAAACTTTAGAGTTTTGCATGCATTTAGAAAAGGCTACACATGAATAGGATGATTAGAAAAACTATTAAGAAGCAAATGTACTTCTTAGCAAAGCTCTTATTATTGTCTGGCACATACAGTTCCCTCTGGTTGCTATAAAAAGAACATCAATACCTTTTTTTAAAAAGTCTTTAAACATGAAAACAGAATGCACTCATACACTTTCATACTAACTCAGAGAAAATAAAAACTCTCCATTTCTCTTATGTAATCCAGTTTCGTAAGCTAATTTCCCAGGAAGTTCACCAGACAACTCTAACATTAGAATTCATGCAAGTTTGCAGACTACACACCAAATGGTTCTCAGTTCCCTTGTAAACAATTCAGTTTTTTAAAAAGGTGGTACTCACGGTCATTGCACTGATTTCCAGAATATGATGTCATGGAACAATCGCAAGTGAAGCCTTCCCACTGCTGAATACAGATGCCTTGGTTGGCGCACGAATCTTCTTGACAGGTGGTGCTTGGTCCTGAAACGGCATAGCAAGAAATGCATGAAAGAAAGAGTAGCTACTAAGAAAGAGACACTATAATGGATTATGAATACTTATCTTCATGCAACCCCCTGCCCACCTTCCCCCCAAAAAGAAACTCTATGCTTTTCCATTTCATGGAACATGCCACAGAAATTCAGGACACATAAAGACATGGAGAATTAAACACTCAGCAACAAACAGGTAACTTGTACACAGCAGAAGGAAGGTATGAAAAGTAGCATATTCCCTCCTTGGCAGGGTCAGGAAAAAAAATGCTTATAATAAGTACTATTTCCTCCAAAAAGACTAAGACTTGTCACAGCCCCAGGTTACCCGTCTTCCTATGGTGTATATATATATATATATGGCACACAGCTTTTCTAGGGAATTTGGTAGAAACATGGGTTGACAATCATTGTCTGTGAGGTGGACATCATTGTGTGTGAGTTGGGTAGCTAAATAAATCAGATTAATAAATCAAATTTGTCTACTAAATCTCCCTCATCCAAAAAATTTTCTCCTAATATTTGGAAAAAAAATTAATAGGACCTGGTGAAATGTCAGCTCTTTTTTATTTGTTCCTTTGCTTGTTCCATTTTCTCCCTTGTATTAAATTAAATACCATCATAAATGAGAATTTTAGCTCTGTACCAATAATTCTGAAGATCTCAGAATTTTTAAAATTGCATAGAGGCTTTTAGAAAAATGTCTCTGACACATGTCTTTTTTGGATGTACTAAGCTAATTATAGTTCTATTTGGACTTTGCAAGTAGTAACTACCAATTTTATGAGCCTTTCACGTACTACTCCAGTGGATACTTCTATTCTATCCTCTTAAATACTATAGCACAAAGACTGATGATTCAAGATGAACAAGAAATAATTTTGACTTGCTCCATACCGGTGAGATATCTGGATATAATTAATTAGCAGTATCCTATGAGATTCATGTATCAAAATGGACCACTACCCATTGTGGAATGATTGAAAAAATAATAACACTTTTGCTTCTTTAGTAATGTTGTCAAATCTACAAAGCAGAGATAAATTTCTTTGACACAGGGACCAAGTGAATAATAAGTAGAAAGGTGATCCGGACACATCAATATAGCTACTTTGTCATATTCCCTTCTATCCTGGAAGGAAATCATGCTATTCTAAATCTTGCTGTCACCACAGCATGCTATCTTCATGCATCCAATCAATATTCTAAGGTCATGGTTCTTTTCATGGAAATTTCAGCCCCAACCAACAGTTTTTACCACATGACAAGATCTCCTCCAGTTTACATGCACAATGCTCTATCTTATGCCCTGCAAACTCACTCACTCCCTTTCTTTTTCTGCCATAGACCAATTGGTTTTTTAAAAAGAAATTCTTGAAACTATGGGTCAACTAAACAACTGTTTTGTATCAACCGAAAAATTCCTAGATGCTACAAAGAATTTTTAAAACAATTTCTGACTGGCCAACTGGGCTCTAGATCCAAGTCACCAGACAGTAAGATGGGCAGCATATAAATTTAATAAATAAAAAATAAATATTAGACAACATTGTTTTCAATCCCAACTCCATGTTTTAAACCAGTGATAAGCTAGTCAATTTCGGATTGCACATTCTCTACACTGAAGAGTTGATGGCCAACCAATATAACTATAAATGAGGGGGAAAGTTGCTGCAGAAGCCAGTGTTCTCATTCTTCCTCACAGCTAAAAATTTATTGAGGAAAGGGAGAACATGTTAAGGAATGCATAATCATACAAGAACTAGTAAAACCATTTGGAGCCACAAGTGTGTCAACATGGCATGCTGACCACAAGTGTGTCAGCATTGCAGTCCAACTCCTCTAAGCTTTACATTGAACTTAGAACAACTTTATTGTCACTTTGAATGTACACTAATCGGCATACATTAAAATGAAATTTTGTTGCATACAGTTCTCAAAGGGTCACCACGTGATGACACATAGCATTTGGAAGTGAGGTAAGAATGCCTATTCTTATAAGAATGTAATAGAAGTCTGCAACAAAGGGTTGCAGAAGAAGTCTACAACAAAGAATTACTGAAGAGGTCTGCAACAAAGGGTGGACAAAGGTCTAAAGCAGGGCTGTCAAACTCCCAGCCCACGGGCCGGATGCGTCACTTACTGGCCACACCCACAGTACATGGGCGAAGGGGGGGAGTCGCGATACATCATGTGATGGTGCCATGATGACGCAAGTTTGACACCCCTGGTCTAAAGCAATAGCTCAGTGATCTTTTTAAAACAATATCTCAGTGATCTTCTGTTAGGAGGTCCTAAGTACTTTTCTCTCTTTTCGGAGTGATGTCTAAGCAGACCCTCAGTACTGTCACTTATATTAAATCTTTCATTGTCTTTCATTCTGATTTGTAAAATATGCTCCTCAACAGGCTCTGAATGTGGCATCTGTGGCTGATACTGAAAGTGAACTGCTGCATTCGGTATACACATATTTTTAATCAGTGACAAGAGACAGCTCCTTAAATGAATCTCCACCTGGGTCTTCTTTAAAGCTTAAAGAGCTGTGGTGGCGCAGTGGTTAGAATGCAGTACTGCAGGCTACTTCTGCTGATCACTGGCTGCCAGCAGTTTGGCAGTTTGGGTCTCACCAGGCTGAAGGTTGACTCAGCCTTCCATCCTTCCGAGGTTGGTAAAATGAGGACCCAGATTGTTGGGGGTAATATGCTGACTCTATAAACCGCTTAGAGAGGGCTGTAAAGCATGTGAAGCAGTTTATAAGTCTAAGTGCTATTGCTATTGCTATTAATGCAAGCAAATCACTATTTCAAGTTATTTAAAAGAAAATTAGGTATGAACAAAAAGAGTAAGATGATTTAATTACACCTGAAGCATAAATCATATCACATAATATTTGGGAACCTCTAGAGTATATCCACTGGCACTTTACTTCAGGAAGTGGATCTATGATTTAATAAAAACATTGACACTAGATCGTTCCTTACTTTCTGATTCAAGGTAGAATGGGCAGTTAAATGAAGTAGATGCTCCTACAGTATATTAAACCCAGTTATTTACAAATCGTTCTGGACTTTGTTATGTCTAGTTTGGATAGCTTTTAGTTATTTGTGGAAACAACAGTATAATTGGTTAATCTCTGAACTATACATTACAAATTTCCTTAGTATCAGGTGTGAGAGTGGGGATGAGCGATACTTGGTCTTCCAAAAATTTTTAGGCTGTAATTTACACCATCCATCATGATGGCAAATAGGAGTCCAATGGAGCACTAGTAAAAGATGAACCCAAAGATGCTTTCACTTATATAGCCTACTTATAAGCTTCCAAGAGTTACCTGGTTGAGAATTTTAAACTAGATGGGTCACTGGTGTGATTCATCATAGGATATATATGATATCAGGTTCTACAAGTAAACTTATTTCTCCTATGCTTCATTGTGATTCACTTTTAGAATCTATTTGGTGAAAATGGAGCAAATTATTTGTTTTGTAAAATTTCAACCCAGTGAACCATTTTTGATATACAGGTAATCCTTGACTTACAACAGTTCATTTAGTGACTGTTCAAAGTTATAATGGCACTGAAAAATGTGACTTATGACCATTTTTTACACTTACGACTGTTGTAGCATCCCCATGGTCACATGATCAAAATTTAGATGGTTGGCAACTGGTTCATATTTATGACGGTTGCAGTGTGCTGGGGTCATGTGATCCCTTTTGTGACCTTCAGATAAGCAAAATCAGTGGAGAAGCCAGATTGACTTAACAACCGTGTTACTAACACAATAACTACAATGATTCACTTAACAATTATGGCTAGAAAGATCGTAAAGTGGTGTGAAACTCACTTAACTAATGTCTTACTTAACAACATACATTTTGGGCACAATTGTGGTTGTAACTTGAGGACTACCTGTATAACATTTATGGTTTTGCCAGCAACACTAGCTAAGGCACTTCAAGAGAAGGCTTATGCCTTTTATTCATGTACAATTGTAAAATGAGAGCAACATATACTGCTGTTATTTGGATTATATCATGGAAATTTTACAGTATATTACATGAAGTTAGTCAAGCTGAGAGCTACACTGGCTTATATTAATTCTGGTAGGAAAAATGTCAAACTCCTGGAAGTCTAAATCAACTTCCCTTTTAAGCATCTCTCTACAAACTTTCACAAATCTCCAAAGTGCCATCCCATGTTTGCAACAAGAAAACTGACAGCAGATAGTTTCTGCCATTAAGTCCCCTCTTCCATGTATAACTGGGTGGTAAATCTAAATTGTTGGATTAGGGTCCTTCCTTTAACAGGCTGGAAGTTTGGAGAAACTAGCTAGACACCTTATACCACAAGACTGGATGGAAAGCTTGGTGTCTCTTTATTTCATGCTAGAATGAATCCACTTAAAGCAATTGATTGTCCTCTATTAACATGGGGATGTGGACCTTTCACATGCCCTCTGCCGTTTAAATTGGCTACTGTCCTTCCTGATTTTTCACTGCTTAATGAGGCCCTGTGCTTTGAGTTTCTCATGCTTAGTGTTAGGCAGTAAATGCTTAAGGACAGAATCAGCATTCCTGCTCTGAGAAACTCATTTCCAATGCGTCTCCAATTTAGTCTGGAAGGTCCACAGCATGTGGTCATTAAAGTCAAGGTTCCAGCTACTGTGGTGCAATTAAAGTGATACACATTAAAAAAACAAACAGAACTTCAACGGCACTGTTGCAAATAACTTGACTTTTCAAAAAACCACACCACATGGATATCCCTGCACATATTTCATGCTTTTGGGGTTTATTCTTGTAAGATACCTGCTGGAGGTTTTGAAGGAACCCTCACGTAATTTGATTGACTAAATCAACTTGAAAGTACTTGCCAGTTTATTTGCAGACTAAATCATCTAACAAATGCACAATTACAATTCACATGTTTCAAATACATTTGTGAGAATGTTTTACAATGCATATCTGGGGAAAAAACCTAATTAGGTGAGCAACCAATCAAGATTGCGTGCCTGAATCAGGACTTTACATGGAATTAAAATCTCTGGGGAAGAAGGGGAAATGAAGTGAAATGCCATTCTGTGAAATCAGCGTGGGAATGCTAAAAAGAGTTCTGACTTTCAGCAAGAATATAACAGGAGTTAGCTTACCTTTCTTTACTGGTCATAAGTCAAATGTATAGATATTATATTTGCTTTTCCTCGTTGGCACTCACCAAGCAATTTTTACAGATCCATCTTGCTAAGAGAACATCTGCCACTGATGCTACTTTTCTCTACTAGGGTCAAAACTCCCCTGCTTGTGACACTTGATTATCACAATAGACATGTCACAAAAATTAAGAGGTTAATCCCCCTCCCCCACACACAAACAAAACACACTCTAAAGTAAAGAAAAGCTGCTTTATGATAGGCAGTTCATGACAGAAGCAAAAGGGAGCTGGCTGATGTGCACTGAAGAGAAAAGGATTTAAATATATTTCTTCAAACTTTGTACAGGGTGTCAGAAATGCTGTTTTTATAAACACTTTCTGGTTCTGCTTTCTTCACCTAATAAAACATTAAATTCTTAATGCTACATTATGCAAAGAATGTCATATCTGATATAGATTTCAGAAGAGTCAATTTAGATGTCAAAATTTATGGAAACACTGTTTGCATTTAAAATCATCCAGCTCTGTGAATTTCTCTCAAACTCACTATTTAAAGAAATATCCTACAGTGTTTTAAGGAAAGATCACACAAGGATCTGCCAGCAAATAAAAGTATAAAAAAATGCAAAATTCCAAAATAGCCCCAAAAATTTACTGTCCAGGTCAAACATGGCTGTAGATAATATTAGATAACTCTAATATTAGATAATAGAATTAAATAAACAAACATTAAACTCAAGATAGCTACCAAAGTTTTGTGATTCAGCAGCTAATAACACAATTTGCCTAACATGGGATTTTGAAAATGCATTTACCAGAATGCTTAGAACTATTTTAATATTTTCCAGTGACTTACAGAGTGGACATACAGAAACAAGAAATGTCCCTGTCTAGTTTAGCTATGGTTTTCTACAAGTGAAGTTTTTCTTGACGATCTTGACGAACTTATCTTTTCTTTTATGTACACTGAGAGCATATGCACCAAGACAAATTCCTTGTGTATCCAATCATACTTGGCCAATAAAAAATTCTATTCTATTCATTTTGTTTGCCTTCTCAATCAGTATGACAACACAGGGCATTCTGAACCCATAGCGATGCAATACAATCAGTATGAGATTCCTGATAGACTGGAATTGAGAATGAAGTCATAACTGAATATGAGCCTATAGTGTGATGCAGTTGCAAAAAAAAAAGCAAATGCAGTCATAAACTGCAAACAAGAAATAATCATGTTGTGTAAATCTTACAATGGAAAATCTTACTTTCCATTGATTCATCCATTAGAATTTCTTCTCATTGCTTATTTTCTTTTTTCTTACAGATAAGATTTACTGATAAATATTGAATTGAATGATGCTGGACAAGGGATAATTTTTAAATTTCTCTTTCACAACTTTGAGGTGGCATTGATCATCATCATCCAGCCCATTCCAATGTGCAGGCACCATAAATCAGAGGCATATTTCTTGACTCTTGATAGATGGCATTATTTAATCAAAAGGACCAGAATGTTTCTGCCAAGCAGAAACCATGGAAGATCCCTCCAATAACCTGGTCCAATACCATGAAAGTCTTTAAAGGGGATAATAAGCACTTTAAATCATACCCAGAAGCATACTGGCAACCAGTGCAATTCATGAAACTGTATCAGCTACAACTGGAACTGGCCACAAAGAAATGAAGAGTAGCACCATAAAAAGACAACCTCAATTCTCAAATCAAACTCATATCAGATCTCAACCTGCTGCCAGTCCAGAACAATACCATTATTGCCAGTATCGAAAGCTACTGAGAGATTAAGAAGCACAAAGATGAGTGCACCTCTGGCTCCACCAAATGTCATCAATTACACAGTCAATGCTGTGGTATAGACCTTGAAGGACAAGGCAAAAAGTCATTATCAATCAGACAAGGAAGCCTTGAGCCCATCCAAGGAACTAGTTGGTGAAAATGTCTCAGGTTCCTGTCTAGTTCACATTTTGATAAGGTGAGGGAAAGGGAAGCTCATTCAGACTTGGAAGAGTCTGTTACTATAAATATAAATAATCCTGGCCTAAATGGCATTTTCTTTCCTCATCTCTTTAGCTCATAGGACTTGTAGGACTGACAGCTGTCTCTGTGTTTGAACCCTGGGCTGAAATATGACTGAAACAGGTCTAAATAATCTGCTTCCACCAGGATTCTCTGCAAATGCAAGGCACAAATATCTTAACCGGAAACAAGATGATAACTAGATGACCTTTTGATGAGTGTGCACACCACCACCTCCTTCAATGCTGATGGCATCGAAAGAAACAAGCCCAACTACATTCACTTCCTGTGTCATCTCATAACTCAGGAGGCTCTAATAAATAGGTGGCCAAACACACCATGTAGAGAACCCTGTCCACTTCCTCAAGAGTCACCAAATGAAACCTGTCTCAGGTAGCACCTCAAGACTGAGCTCTAGGCACTTCAACTGGAACTCAGAATTTCATCTGAATTTCATCAGAATTTCATCAGTTTTTCAATTATATAATGAGTACACATTTCCAAATGAATGTGCAAAAACAAAGTCAAAAATACTAATTGAGAGAGATAGAACAAAGAATCAGGGCTGGGAAAGTGCCTTAAACATGTTTGCATTTTTGTGCAATAGCTTCCCATCCCACCCCTAGCAACATGAAGAACTTAATTTACCCTTCTAATATTTGTGGTCAATTATCCCTCTTTAAACATTTTCCATCTCCCCCTCATATATGTTTCCAGATTGGATTTCATAATCATAATGAGATTGAGCAGAGAATTGGAAAAAGAGTTTCTTGGATCATAGGATTGCCTTGTAAGTAATTTCACTGTGCTAAAGTACTTATTCCACACCTTGATTTTAGGAATCAAGCATTCAGTGCTACTTTCATTATGTATTTTAAACTTTTTTGTTCAGAAAATCAAGCCATGCAGTTATATTCTTAAGGTGAGATACAGTCAAACCTCTCAAGCTATCCCAAAAACCTTAGTGAACATTTCTCCCCCCAAATCCTCACCACCCCATTCTCCAACTTAGCAAGTTGAAGAAAATTCATATCCTTTTGCCTTAGAGATGTGACTGCATTAATAAGAAATATAGATACTGATATATAAAAGGTTACATTAAAAGGTAACTTTCAGTCAAACTGGCAAGGAAACAAAAGCCTTCTCTACCTTGCAGGTCAGCTTTGGTCAACTCAACTTTGTTAGCAAAAGAACGGAAAAAGCGAAAACAATAAATCAGAGTTAGTAAAATAGCAGATAAACCAGGGTAATGTCTACAAAAATAAATCAAAAGAAATTGGGATAACCAACACAACCCATATGCTCACTTCAGAGATATGGGTGACACCAGCAAGAAACATGAAATGACACCATCAAAGACAACAGACAGACATAGGTGGAGAGAGGTAGCTATTATGGCCTCAATCCATCATCAGCTCCACATCAAACCAAATAGCAAGCGACATAGCATGGAGTACTGGGAAGAGAAATAGAATGGACATACTTCTTATACAAAGAGTAACACCAGAAGGAACATTCATGGCACAAGATTCACCAATATTTATAAATGAAGGAGCAAACAGTGAGATTAGTTTCCCACTGAGGAGCTTCCCATGCTCATTTAAAATAAAAAATTGGGAAACCTATCTGCTTCCTTTGTGATGTGCAGATCCAGAGGAAAAATATATAGGTAAATTTCTGCTTAATATCCACTTCCCATGTAAGCTTTTAAGAAGCTATGTACAGTACAATATTGGTGTTTTTAAAATAAGATAAAATAACATTTTTTTTTCTATTTCAGAATAATAGACTCGGTAGTAATGAAAGGCACTGCTGTGGTCCTGAGGAGCTGGCGGTAGAGTTGGACAGTGAGGAGGCTGGAGAGGAACATGGGCCGTGCCTGGAGTCTGGAGAAGGCTCGGTGCCAGAGGCAGGAATCCAGCCTGGGCCATCTGGGAGGTCTGTGTTGACTCCAGAGCCTCCAGAGGCTGACATGAGCGAGGCAGAGGAACAGGGGGAGCCTGTTCCCAATGCGCGCATGCGCAGAGCTGCCAGAAGGCAAGAACAGTTACAGAGGAGAAGGACAACTCAGGAGTAAGGCTTGGAGATAATTGGCCCCTCCCATAGGCTATAAAAGTGGAGCAAACGGATGTGCTCGTTGCAGGAAGCAACTTTGTTCAATTCGTGTCTCAGCATTTCTGACTCCGTGTTTCTGTTTGGCCTTGCACAGTTCCTTGCCAATTAGGTGTTTGGCAGTGTGTCAAGAAAGATAAAGGTTCGTGCTTATCTGCCTTCTTCCGAAGGACTTCTGTCGGACTTGTTATCATTGTTTGGGGCTTATTACGGCTGGGAATGAACTTAATTCACAGCTGTTAAAAATAAAAAGAGGTTTTGGGGACTCCGTTTGTGCTGTATTATTTTATCAGGAAGCCTAGGTCAGAACAGATACCTCTGATCCTGACGTGATTATTTTATAAAACTCAGCTGCAAAAATATGGATTATAACTAGATGGCATCAGAATTTTCTGTATCTGATTGTTGCTATCTAGCAGTTTCCCAGATTGTTTGTACTGGATCTGGTAGCCTATCTTATAAAAACCTATCTTTCTTTGATGTAGCTTTCTTTGAAGATTTTAGGTGATGGCTTCAGTTCGCAATACAATCACTCAGCTTTGTCTACTATGAATTCTTCTTGTTCATATACAAGGTAGATCTACCCAACATCAAGTCTGTGTTGATCATATCCCACCATATTCAAAAACGTTCTCATGGGAATGTTCCTGAAATGGAACCTGCTTTTGTTCTGGTACTTGACTTCATTCTGCATCAGTGCATTACTAAATAAAAGTACTAAACATATTTCAGCCCCTAAATAGTTGATAATTTAAAGGATGCCCAAGCCCACAAGATTCTAGCCATTTGTTTCAATCACTGAAGGGGCTTATTTTTCTATTATTTTCTGATGAATACATGACTTTGGAACTTTTCCCAATGTGGTAGAGAGATTTGCCCTGCCATTTCCTTTAGAATTTCAGAATCTACAACTACTTGATTTAGGAGGCTCTTCCATTCAGTTGATGATCATCATTGTCGTCGTCATCATCATCATTATCTGTTTATATTTATGTTCTTATTTTATTTTGGTATACTTATTTTTCTTGAATTTGGATATTTAGGGTCATTTGCCAAAATGTAGCTCATAAATACATCAATAAACATCAGTTAATGATGGCATCAGGGATGTGTTTCTAGAGTTTATGGTCTGTCACTCTACTAATGACTATTGCATCTGGAGTAAATTAGACTGCATAGAGTTAACTTATTCTGGGAATTTTAAGTTCCAGAGATCTCCTGGAACACATATGTTGAGGTCCATGAGGCAAATACTTCAAATACTATATGAGCTGAGAAAAACTGGTAGCAGGAGATATTTCTATCTCTACAGGTAATGTAAAGAATGTTTATTATACTGTATGCTCTTGCTGTTGCCATAAAATTTAAGATTAGAATTTGGTTTTATTAAGTTTTCCACAAGGTAAAAAATATTTAGTCTTCTCTTTACAATGTGTTTCATGTGTATTTGATGGAGGTATAAGAAAACAGTCACTTTTTTGGAGATCTGACTCTCCAGTTTATGAGAATAAACATAAGAAAACTCAAGGAAGAATTGGAAACGTATTTCCTTCTGCTGAGATCTCTAAAATTAGATATACTTAATGTATTTAGGATAGAGGATAGATAAGGATATAAGGATTTGGGATGTAATATATAAGATAGATAGAGGTAATAAACCAGTGAAAGGAGCAAAGGCAAGATTATCCTTCCATTAACTTGTTAAGTATCTACTGCCCTGTCAAAAAACTTATATTTTAGGAACAAGTTGTTCCAATACATTACTCTGGAATCAATCTTTGACTTCAGAGTTTCTTTGCCATATTGCAGAAATTGAAGGGAGGGATGAACAAGAAAACATCCCATAAACATTCGATGGAACTAAAAGGACATGTATATCCAACACTCAGGAAAGAAAGAAATCTGGTAAAGCACTGACCCATCAGCTCTGCTGGAGGATTTATTAATATAATAACAGAGTTGGAAGGGACCTTGGAGGTCTTCTAGTCCAATCCCCTGCTTAGGCAGGAAACCCTACACTACTTCAGACAAATGGTTATCCAACATCTTCTTAAAAACTTCCAGTGTTGGAGCATTCACAACTTCTGGAGGCAAGTTGTTCCACTGAATAATTTTTCTAACTGTCAGGAAATTTCTCCTTAGTTCTAAGTTGCTTCTCTCCTTGATTAGTTTCCACCCATTGCTTCTTGCCCTACCCTCAGGTGCTTTGGAGAATAGCTTGACTCCCTCTTGTTTATGGCAGCCCCTGAGATATGGGAAGACTGCTATCAAGTCACCCCCTAGTCCTTCTGTCCACCAAACCTTGATTAGTTTCCACCCATTGCTTCTTGCCCTACCCTCAGGTGCTTTGGAGAATAGCTTGACTCCCTCTTGTTTGTGGCAGCCCCTGAGATATCGGAACACTGCTATCATGTCTCCCCTAGTCCTTCTTTTCATTAAACTACACATACCCAGTTCCTGCAACCGTTCTTCATATGTTTTAGCCTCCAGTCCCCTAATCACCTTTGTTGCTCTTCTGTGCACTCTTTCTAGAGTCTCAACATTACACTACCACATGATAACAGTAAAAATGAAACATGAGATTTCACTTTGAATTTGCCTGGTTAAGCAACTTTATGGTCATGAAGATACATACAAATGCCACAAATTGTGTTGTTAGTAGAAATAAGCACATGGTAAAGAATAATGACTGTTATGTTT
>QLTV01003402.1:1752076-1763981 GCA_003457575.1 Thermophis baileyi
ATTCTATCCCTCTGTTTATGCAGCCTAGAACTGTGTTGGCTTTTTTGGCAGCTGCTGCTGTACACTGCTGGCTCATATTTAAATGGTTGTCCACTAGGACCCCAAGATCCCTCTCACAGTTACTACTATTGAGCAAGGTACCACATATACTGTACCTGTGCATTTTGTTTTTCTTACCTAAATGTAGAACCTTACTTTTTTCACCATTGAATTTCATTTTGTTAGATAGCGCCCAATGTTCAAGTCTGTCAAGATCCTTCTGTAACTTGAGCCTATCTTCTGGAGTGTTGGCTATTCCTGCCAGCTTGGTGTCATCTGCAAATTTGATGAGTTCCCCATCTATCAGTATTAGACATACTGATTATTCACTTTTGGAACCCATTATTGTTATGTATTTTATTTTATTTTTTCAGAAAATCAAGCCATGCAGTTTATAGATATTCTCACAGACCACCATCAACCGGGTCTGGTGCTAAAACTGCAAAGGAAGTTTCTGCTTTAGCTTCTAATGCATTAGCATTTAAACAACAATCCTATGTCACTTGTCTGCTTGTAAGATCACTTGCAAACAGTGTGATTTCTATGGAGACACTGAACACAGTGTAGCTCACTATGACTCATCATAAAGCTTCATGTTTTATACATTTGCTTTCTTTTTTAAAAAAATGTATTCATCATCCCACAGTCATTAAATAGATTTTACAGAGTTTCTTCTCCCTTGAAGGAATTCTTGTTCTACTTTTTGAGCATTAGCACTATGCAAAGTTATAGAAGTGGGATAATTGAGCCTTCAATCTACTTTACAGTTTCAAAAAAAAATATATCTAATTATTGCAATAAACAGGAGATGGGGAACCCATAAAGGAAGTGGCTAATTTTGCGATACCAGCATATCATATGTCTTTTTTTTAAGTAAAGTGATAGGCTACTTGGTATCTGGTAACCAAAATTATTTCTGGTATGTATTTATGACAGTTGCTCTGTCCTGAGGTCATGTGATCAACATTTACAGTATAATCTTCCCAGCTAGCTTCCAACCGGTAAAGTCAATGAGGGAAGCCAGATTCACTTAATAACTGCATGATTCACTTAACAACTGTGGCAAAAAAGGTCAGAAAATGGGACACAAATCACTTCACAACTGCCTTGCTCAGCAACAAAAATCTGGGGCTTAATTGTGGTCGTAAGTCAAGAACTACCTTTATATGTGGTATAAGCACAATTATTTATTATTACATCCGCTAAATCTCACCCATTGTGAATGAATTTCTCTTGCTGGCTCCAATTGTATAGTTACCAGAAGATATCCAGCCAGTAAAATCAGGTTTTGGGATATATAAAGTACATTTAATCTGATTAAGTCAACTGAGACATTTTGAACCTAATTTTATTGCTAATTTTAAAGAGAAGAAAGATCTTTTTAAACATTTTGTTTAGAGGTACTATTATTCTTGTCAATGAAGTCCCTCAGTAAGAAAAGACTGAATTAATTAATGGGAAATGCTCATTTTACTCCTTATGTCTCGCCAAAGACAGTGATGGCAAAAAAGATGGTTTGTTTTTGTATAAATATGAACTCTGTGCATTTCCCAAATAAACATCTATACCAGAGCACTAGGATTCTCTTTTTGCACTTCTGTAAGTTTTGGGATGTATTTTTGTTGATGCTGCATACAAAATTGCATATAGTCTGAGAAACTATATTGCACCACAGCATGTACCAGATACTTTTTAAGAAAACTTGTACATAGGAAAATTATAATGTATGTGTCTTGTGGAAAATTATGTACAAAAATATCTAGATATTTCACATATACAGTATATTTAAATCAAAGATTCATAACTGGCTGCATAAATAGAATACAATTATTTTTTAAAAATATTAATGTTCTGCAAATACATTCATATACTCCCTAAAAGATCATGGATGCTGAATTTAAGAGTTCATAGTGGTAATTGGAAGATGTTACTTTCTTAAATATTTCTCTCTCTCATTCATTCTCTTCATCCTCATCTTTTCATAAACTATTTCAAATTAATAATTGAGGAACATGGGGGGGGGTGTTTCCTATTACAAAATATGTTACAGAAGAAGCTTCCAGAGGTTATATGGAGATGTGCGATATCAACTATATATCAGTCTGGTTTTTCATTTTATGACTGATTTTGAAATCATCTCAATAAAAAAAGATACAAGTTCTTTTTTTTAATTACCCAATATAAATATAATTCTTTATCTTGATCCCTTGTTTATTATTAAAATTGATTTCTGTAAGTTACGTGACTGTCCTGGTTTTGATGTAGCTGTTTTGATTTAAAGTAGTCCAACCAGCACTGTGTACCTTTTCTGGTTAAGTAATCTCATTATATGAATGAACGTACTCAGATTTATATATAACTAATGTTTAGAAAATATGATTTGATACAGTCTTTCTGGTTTAAATTCCACTCACGCTGATTATGTCATTCCAAAGCTGAAGATCTGAGGGTTGTGTGATAAGCGCTAGCTAAGCCTAGGATTCTTCACAGCTGGATTCAACAAAACACTTAGCTTTGCTAAAATACCTTTGTGGGAGTGTGCTTCTTGGAAAGCAGTGATCAAGCCGGTAACAAGGAAAGGGAGCAGCAGCCCACAGTTCATGTTAGCCATCGCCAAAGATCACAAAAACAGTTATTTCAAATCCCAATAAGCGTGCATCCAGCTCTATCATGATCTCAGCTATGGATTAATGTCCCAAATTTTCACTTAAAAGCTCAATCCCAGATATGTGTAACAAATTATCTCTTTCAGTGTATTATCTCTTATGAGCTGACACTATATATAGTTATTTGTCTCATGTAACTATCCTGGTGGTTTGATGCTTGTTTGCATGCAGGATAAATTCTGCCTTTTCTTTTTTAAAAATCAGAGTTACCTCACTGAACATGGTTGTAAAAGATACAAAGAGTCCAATTAGTTA
Source organism: Thermophis baileyi (assembly GCA_003457575.1). Lineage (NCBI taxonomy): Eukaryota > Metazoa > Chordata > Lepidosauria > Squamata > Dipsadidae > Thermophis > Thermophis baileyi. Next base: position 1,755,037 of record QLTV01003402.1, read on the forward strand.
ATGCAAGTCTGTACTGATGCATAATAGCTTTCCATGAAAGAAAGGTATGGAACTCAACTGCAAATGTCAAGAGACTGAATCAGATATCTTATAAATGTAAACATGTGTTCCATTACTATGTTTCTGATTCTAGTGGAATGAGCAATTTGCTTTTTTAAATGTTTGTGCGTGCCTTTGAATCACTGTTGACTTCTGGAGAATGCCTGGACCAGTCCCTGCAGTTTTGTTAACAGGATTTCAGAAGTGGTTTGCCATTTGTCTGCTTCCTAGAACTAAGAGAAAGTGACTGGTGGAAAGCTAATTACGGACCTAAGGTGGGACTAGAACTTATAGTTTCCCAGTTTCTAGATCAGTGCCTTATGCAGTTACACCAAGCTGTATCTTGTTTTTAAAAAGGATTGATATTAATTAAGAAGATAGTTGTGCAACTATAGGTAGTAGAAATTCTGAGTCTAGCAAACTAAATAATCACACAATTCTATTTTGAAACGTCCCATATAAGATATATTTCTCTGAAACACAGCTGTTTCTGTGTTATGTAGAATGGCAGTAGTATAGTGCCCAAGAGGGAAAAAATATATGAATGGCAGCAAAGTAGTTTGTTCAAATAACTCAGTAAGGGTAAATTTAGGTTCAAAACCCTCCAAATATCTGACCATCACTTTGCTATATCAGAAATGATACATTGCAGCTAAGAAAGTAAAATAAGATGTAAGTCTCATATATATAAAGCAACTGATATAAGCTGCACAAATTACTACTCTGGAGTAGAACCATTATTTTTCATGGCTCACATATTCACAATTTATTTTCTGCTTTATAGAGATGTAGCTAAGCTAACCAGCTGTCCCAAAAAGAAAAGAAAAAGCCTTCTACCTTGAGGTATCCTAAATATTAATTTATAGCACAAAACCTGTGCTCAGATACTTCAAGTATATTAGTGAGTTATGAAAATAACTCATTTCATAACTGATTAATTAACTGGCCATTCACAAGAGATGGAAAATAGAGGAAAGTGAAAGGCAGAAAGTATTAACAGTTACTGTATCTTATTAGAAATGCCTTTTCAGAAATCAGAAGTTGGATGATAACACAATCATAACTGCATTTGTGAGTTAATATATAAATTAAAATGACTAATATAAAATAAAGTAAGAATCTTGTTCAAGCCACAAAAGATAATACTGGACTTCTTAATTAACTGTGGTACAGATGCTTTGTGTTGCAATCATCTCTAACATTTCCTTATTAAAGAATTAAAGACATTTTGAAGTCATTGACAGAATGGCAAACTTTATTTATTTATTTACTTTTTTTTATAATCCCATTACTGAGGACTCTGTAATGAAGGACTGAGTCTAATATCATGGAAGAAAAAACCCGTCTTGTACCATGAGTTTCTGTTCTCTTACCCACATAACCTGCTCACCAATATACCCTTAAAATCTGCTTTGTTTGGTTGGAGCAGATTTAAAAAAATGCAAGGAGCTACAGATAATATAGCCCCCTTGCATTCTGTATGTAAATACTGCTACTTCTCACAACATTTTCTTTTTTTAAAACTCAGAGTTGTTAAACAGCTAACACTAAAAGGATTTGTGCCATCATCCAAAAGTTGCTTTGCAAATAGTCACTGTCAATAATGGAATTATCACCACTTGCATTATCTGCCTTTCATTTCCCTCTTTCTTCACTGTTTCTCCCACTGTGCATATCTCTCTAGTTCATCCTTTTGATAAAGGTGATTCTAGTAGGAAAAAAGCTTATTGTCTTTAATATGCCATCAATTTGTTGTTTCCATTCACTTTTTTCAGGTAAACAAAACTATCATATTAATGCTGTCATTGGTGGTTATTTTACAGAAAGAGACATTGTAAAATATTAAAGGGAAGGGGGAAAATTCACATGTAAATATTTTTTTCCTCAAATCACAGGTTTCAAAATACAAAGGGTGAGAGAGTCTTAGTAGCAGCCATTGTGGGAATGTTACATTAAATTAATTTAATTTGCTTTATTGATATGTCCTACCTACCTTCTTCCTAAGTCCCTGATTCTTTCAAAAGTCTCATTATTCCAGAGCATTATTTCTTCATACATTCCATCCCAAAAAATATATATATCAAAATATAATACAAAAGAAGATGCTCTTAAAGTAGATTGTTGTTTAATCCAAAGTCATATAAAATATAAAAGACTGATGGAGAATTCAGCCAACTAACCATGCAATTCATAGAACTCTTAGATGATCAAATGGGAGGTTATCCAGAACATACTGTGGGCCTGCCTTTCTTCCATTGTTTTTGCTCAGGCCACTAGAACTAGCAGAGAGGATATGCAACACATCCCCACTATCAAATTATGTCAACTTGCTTGATCTAGAAGCCATGTCTTCTCTAGGGCAGTGCCTACATTGTGTAATAACATCCCCCCCCCCGAGATCTGGATGTCTCCAACCCTACTGGCTTTTCATAAGGCTCCAAAAATCTGGCTGTTTCTCCGGGTATTCAGGCCAGGTGGTTAGATAAAAGGTTGGGCTAGCTTATTGTGGATGTGATTTTATAAGGTATCAGTTCCCTTGAATGCCATGGGCTGTTGTTTTTAATTCTTTGGTTTTAATCTTTATACACTACCCAGAATCAATGTTGTGAGAATGGTGGCCATATAAATTATTTAAATAAATAAAATATTACACCATCCTAATAAAACTATTATTATGCGTAGATTTAAATTTGAATTTGATTAATTATAATTTGAATTTATAGAATCCTATGTGAAACTGGGATATATGTAATAACTCATGAAGACCACTATGCATTGTTTCAGGAGTAGAGATACCTTTACATAATCCTGTTTGTGGAAAATGACTCAACTGGAAAAAAATAATGTTCAGATAATATTTGTTGTGTTTCTTATAATCACTGTCTGATTATGAATAAACATCTCCAATTGCTTCATATATACATAAATTACTGCCAGCTGATGGGTAAGAATGCTTTGAATAGAAATCAACCTAAAGCTTTAATTGTAGAACACAACTGGATAGCAAACAGATTATTATTATGCCTTAATAATTAGCAAGAGCTTGCAGGATAGGAAATTGAGATCTTATATCAGGAGTACACATCAAAGACATTTCATCATTATGTAAGGTCTCAATTTTATTCGGGGATTAAGTATCCAGATCATTTATATATTGGCAAATCCTTAATCATTATATTACTTCTATAGTCATTCTTCTGCTATTTATTTAATGTTGTTTGGATAAAATCTATTATTATTACTGTTCTTGTTTCTGATTTAAGGTGATTAGAATTATAAACATAACCTAAGAGAGCCAAGTGATGTGCATGCTATATATAATGTATTTTGTGATAGGGATATAATACATCAAACAAGAAAACCATATAGAACCATCTCTCGTTCCTTTCACATGTTGCACATCCAAGATGATTACAAATATGGAACATGTATATGGATAGCATGGGGAGATGTCACAATGAGGATAGATCAGTAAGAGGCTTTATGAAGGAAATGAATGGCAATGCATAGAACAGCGAGGAGGGAGGGAGGACTGAGCAAAAAGGAATTGCATTTTAAGTAAACTATACCTTCACATCCCCGCTCAATCTGCCCGCTGCGGTGCAGAGCATCATTAATGAGATCTGGTAGACGCCCATTCAAGTCCACCGATGCTAGGCAGCCCTGAAATCCATCTCTGGATGCTACCAGCTTTGGGAGATTGCTATACATTCCTTGAGCCAGTCCAGCAATGTACAGGTCACCTAAAGGAAAACAGATAGGAGACAAGGAAAATCCAAGGAAATCAGTGAGCGGTGCTATTTACCGTTATATAATGATCAGCATCATCAAAAGCCTTATTACTAATGATAAGTTAGGTAATGCTAATAGGAGAGAACTTTGCAATATAAACAACTGTGTGATACACATTTATACATTGCATCAACAATATTATAGTTCCCAAATTACAAACAGTAACAATTTCACTACATTCTGTATGAGTCAGACTCCAAGTTCTAGGCACCATACTTGAGGAGGAAGATCAAAGAGCTAGCAACTGATTCAGGAATTAGGAATATTTAGTTTAATATTGGGAGGATAGAACTGAGGAGAGTATATTTGTCACGCAGAAGGCCAAGTTCTATTCTCTATCATTCCAGCACACGTGTCACATAACAATAGTTTTAACTTACAAGAAAACAGATTCTGAATGAATGTGAGGAAAAATAATAAGAAGAAAAGCTGTTTTATAGTTGAATCAGTTACAGGCTGTGTACTGGACTTCCCTTCACTTGTTTATGATCAAGTGGAGCAGCGGTGAGACAGCTATCTGTTGGGGAGGTTTATTCTGGACTCCTGCCCTAGGGATTGGATTTGAAGATGTAAATGGCCCCTTTCAACCCTACGATGCCATATATGTCGTTCTTAAGAAATAAGTTCAGCTATCCAGTGCAATACCTTTTTAAAGTCTTACTGCTTTCCACAGAGTGGAGTTCCAAAACCCATGATCTCTTTATAACTGAAAATACCAATATGGTTTGCAATTCCAGTATTGCCCACATTCAGCTTTCGGATTTTTCAACTGATATGGTATTAGGAATAATTATTATCATGCATGGATGAATCAGTTCAAAATTGATCCAAACACTTACCCTTAAGGTCAAGGTTTTTGGCACCATTGATGACCTGAGTAACGACCCTGGTATCCACTTTTAGGCTATGGGTGTTGCTGTTGTCTCTGGTGATAACCACATTGTGCCACTGGTTGTCATTCAATGGGCGATCACTATTGCCCTTGATAACATTAGGTCCATTTCCAAGGTCAAACACATAATGTATATACCTGCAAAAAATAAAAGTTCTTGCTTTGAAAAGGTTCAAAAAAAAAAAAGATCATTCTAAATTTCAAATAATAAAGATTTGTCTAGGGAAATGAAACAGAAGCAGTTTTGTCAGAGAAAATATGCTACAGCTATGAAGTCATTAAAGTTATAATTTCAAAAAAAATAAATAAAAGAATCAGAAATTAAAATTAGGTTTTAAACACATATGAAAAACCTCTATTAACTAATCCATTGCCAGAGCCAACCGAAGATCTTACCCCTTGACCAGCTCAACTGCAATGAAATCATTTCCATCCCCACTGTTGAAAAGGATGAAACCATCGGCAGAAGTTGTCTTGAACTGGAAGAAGAGATGCATGGAGGTATAGGCCTGCAAGGTTGCTAGGCTCAGGTAGCTGCTCTTGGTCTTGAAGGTAACGGGATCAGCAATGATGTTACGGAGCCCAAAGCGGGCTTTCAATTCACAATAGTCAATGTCTCCATTCTTGCATAAGTCAATGTAGAGAAGGCCATTGAACATGAGGCTCTGAAGGTGGCCAATGAAGCTGGAAGGAATGACAGAGATGTAACGCTTCTCTGTCATTATCCCAGTCTCAATGTTGTGGAACTCCAAGCGAGTGTGGTCACCAACCATTGTACCTGAAGATCAAAGCACAAGAAAACTAAAAAAAAAGTTCTGCAGTTAACTAGTAATAGAAGAAAGCCTACTCCAAATTATTTCCATCTTTTTAGGAATAAATAAATTATGACACATCTTGCTAAACTACAACTTCCAGTATTTTTAACCATTACCATTTTTTTCTAGGAATGTTGGGAACTGCAGCTCATCAAAATGTGGAGTGCTAGATAGCTCCTGAACCTTTTTTCTATTAATACTAATGCTGGTTTTTTTAAATCAACCTATCATAACTTGGTACATTAAATCTGTGCATCTACCATGCCAAGAAATTGCAGCTATCATGGTCTTTAGAATAGAATTTATTTATTTTTTATTTTTATTGGCCAAGTGTGATTGGACACACAAGGAATTTGTCTTGGTGCATATGCTCTCAGTGTACATAAAACAAAAGATACGTTCGTCAAGAATCATAAGGTCAGTTGTAGCCCTTCTGGCTGAGAATTTTAGAACTACATTCCAACCCATGTGGGGAACACAATGATAAATAAGGATGCCTTAAGGCTCCACCACCTTGTCCAGAGGATGCAAGGTAAACCACTGAAAGAAATGCATTAGAAGACTGCATGCTTGACCTGACATTCCTCTTTCTTCTTTAGTTTGGCTTTTGAGAAAACAATTTTGCAAAGATGTGATTACTGAGAAAGTTAGTTGAATAGGCAAAGTTATCAGGGAGCTTGTTGTATTAAGCTCTGAGTGCAATTGAAATGAAAATGGAGTGAACAGAGACACAATTTTAAAAGCAAGCAATATCAGCAATCCATATATTATCTGGCCTTGTGGATAGGAGCATCAGAACCAACTGTATGTTCACTTTTGAATTTTAAAAGCTAAAATTACACACTAAAGTGTGACTTCTGATAAAATTTTCCACTGTATAATGTACAGATAATCAACATTTATATCAGTCTGTACAAGTCACTGTAATCATCATCTTTATATCTTTTCCATTTCTATATATCTTTAACGATTCCTGAGAGAATCTTTTTTGTTTCATGGTAGATTTTATTGTCACAGTCCTTTATTGCTGATCAAATATGATCCAATAACTCTACATTCTGCAGAATGCTACTGCACTTTTAAAAACAGCACCAACTAGGAATGGATGAGAATATACTTCACCATGATACATATAATTAAAAATTTGTAATAGGATATTTTTCTCACAAACTTTAAATTATGTTAACTGATTCTGTTCTCATTCTATTGTTATTATTTATAATCCTATAACTGCATTGAACAATTATGGCCAGCAGAATTATTTCAAAAGGCAAAACACATGAGAGTATTTAACACTATGAAATTGTTGGCTGTATTTGGATATACATTTAAACCATGTTTTAGCATTTATGAGAGTGCAACTATAGGTTTTTCTCAGGTCTGAATACTGCTTTTCAATTGGAAAATCCCCCCCCCCAAAAAAAGTCTCAACCTTCTGCTTCTACTTAAATTAACTACATCTTAGTGTACTATCTCAACCCTAAACAATCACAGATCTTAATTATAATTAACAAAAATAACTATGCTTTGAAATTAGCTGTTTTTGTACTAAACATATACTTAATCTTAATGCTGAATCTTAACATAGTTTGGGTTTGGACAATATGGCAAGAAGTTACTAAATTCAAGTAGAATGAAAAAGTTTCTGTTATGTCTATGATAGGAAATGAAAGCATAGTGAACAAGCAGAAGTGTAGTCTTGAGTCTTTCTTCTAACACTAAACTGGAGGTTCAGCTTTTAATTTTCACCAAGCCCTCCAGTGTTCTTCATTTCTGTGGCAGCACCTGTCTTACGGAACAGGATCCCGCCCCCCCAGACGTCTGGGTGGCCCCAACTCTGCTAGCCATTTGTAAGGCTCTGAAGACTTAGCTGTTTCCCTTGATGTTTGCATTAGGAGCTTAGATGATGTCTGCTTCTGGCTTTTGTGATTAAGGTCATTATTTTATTCTTTAGGACCAAGGATTGTATATGTTGTGGTTCATGTTTTAATCCTTGTACAACAAAGTCACTGTTGTGATTGATGGTTACACAAGTGAATAAAATGAATAAATCTCTACTTACAGATCAGCAATCTTGTCAAATTTAATACTTTTTATTGATTGATGATGGATTGATTATGTGCATCAAGTCAGTGTCGACTCTTAGCGAGCACCTAGATTTTCTCCATGATGATTTTTCTCTAATCTGGTCCTTCACATCTTCCGACAGTGTCTCTATTGCCACTGTAATATGCTGCTGGTTATCCTCTTTTTTCCACCTTTCTTACCATTAGAGCCTTCTCGGAGAACTAAGTTTTTGCATAATGGGTCTGAAGCAGGATAATTTGAGCCTGATCATTTTTGCCTCAAGTGAGAACTTTGGGTTGATTTGATCACCGATCAATTCATCTGTTTGTTTTTGTGGCTATCCATAGTATTCTCAGCAGTTCTCTCCAACACCATTGTTCCAATCTGTTATCTTGCTTCTTCAAAGTTCTACTTTTGCTTCTACAGACCTTGCATTTTTCTGATCTTTCTTAGCAGAGATAGATGTTAGCCTTTGAATATCTTTTGCATGGCCTTCATATCTGCTCTATCAAATGCTACTTGTGATGTACTGTGTTGCTTTACATATTATTTATATTTTTTGAAAGGTTTAACAGAAATAATAATAAAAGTAAAATACAACAGAGAAAACAAAAAGGGAAACAAAATAAAAGGAAATACTAAAGTGCAATAAGAAAAAAAGTAAAAGAAAGTAGAAAAAGAGACTAAGACATATATAAAGGTATAAAGAAGTGGTTTTCATTGGTTTTTACAGCAATTAAGTACAATTATATTTTAACCTCTCTCTCTCGTTACACTGTGACACTCTTATTTCTGTAATCTATCCTGTGTAATCAAAACTATAAATCACAAATTCATTTCTCCCCCCCACTTTTATGCAAAAAATCTATTAGGGATCTTTGTGACGTATTTCTTGATTGCTTGTTCCTCTCCTGTTGTTGGTTGATCCTAAAGGGCAGAAACTATCTTCCACTTTGATATCTTCATTGTCAATTACAAGCCTGGTTATTGTACCTCGTCTTTAGTTTGATCTTCATTATATTTAGTTCCATTATGGTTTTTGACTTTTATTTGACTTTGCAAGATTCTTTGCATTTTCAGCTATTAATTAATTAATTAGATTAATGTCATCAGCAAAGTGCAGGTTTTATATATATATATAACTATCTTCCACTTTGATATCTTCATTGTCAATTACAAGCCTGGTTATTGTACCTCGTCTTTAGTTTGATCTTCATTATATTTAGTTCCATTATGGTTTTTGACTTTTATTTGACTTTGCAAGATTCTTTGCATTTTCAGCTATTAATTAATTAATTAGATTAATGTCATCAGCAAAGTGCAGGTTTTATATATATATA
>QLTV01003402.1:1770977-1783639 GCA_003457575.1 Thermophis baileyi
AAGAAAGAAAGAAAGAAAGAAAGAGAGAGAGAGAGAGAGAGAAAGAGAGAGAGAGAGAAAGAATCAATCTTAAATTAGGGGTTGAATGGAAAGGCAGGGTGAGAGAGAAATATGTGATTACCTGCAAGAGGTAATGCAGTCAACACAAAAAGAGAAAGTGGAGAAAAGATAAAAAGGAAAAGGAAAGGAAAGAAAGGGTAGCATTTGGGAAAGTGGTGCAGTGGAGAATGGATAGGAAATAACTTGGACATGGAGAGAAGGTAGAACATGGGAGCTATTATGGGCCACATCCAACTCACTGACAGCTTGCATCTGGTGTGAAGTTTTTGCACTTCTGTTCTAGACTAGTAAAGCAGAGGATCTTTGAAAACTTTTAATCAGTTTTTCTTAAATTCTTTCAAGATTCTAAAAAAACACTCCTATAGAATATAGCAATAGCAATAGCACTTAGACTTACATACCGCTTTACAGTGCTTTACAGCCCTTTCTAAGCGGTTCACAGAGTCAGTATATTGCCCCCAACAATCTGGGTCCTCATTTTACCCACCTCGGAAGGATGGAAGGCTGAGTCAACCTTGAGCCGGTGAGATTTGAACCGCCGAACTGCAGCTGGCAGTCAGCTGAAGTAGCCTGCAGTGCTGCACTCTAACCACTGCGCCACCTCGGCTCTTTCCTGATTATGTTCCTGATTTCTTTCCTTGCACTGGGAATGTCCACAGAATTTCACAGATGATTACAGATATGAAGTAGAAAGGAATGTAGAACTTAACATAGTAAGAAGCAGTTATTGTCAGCATTGATTGGTATTCATTCTTTACAGGAATAAAGTATGAATATAAAAAGAATAATCTAGAATCCTCTCTTACTCCCTTCATCCTTTACACAGTGTTCCAGACTTTGGTCTGAGTCAAGTGCTTACCTGGCTAACCTTGTTCTTCATAGTGCTGAAATCAGGAGCTGAGGTTGCATCTGTGCCACATAGTTTATAGTGTGATCCACTTTGTTTATGTCCTTCATTCTTCAGGTATATCTCACAGAATTCTGTCTTATATTATGGGATGTAAGTTCAAATGCAAAGGAGTCACATTTAGTAAATAGAGATGAACCCACTCACCTTCGGCAACATCATCATCAACTGTAAGTTTGAGACTCTTTCCTCGGCGTACCACTCGGACTGTGTGCCACTCATTATCATTGAGTTTTTGCCCAGCATAAAGGGTTTCTGGTCCTTTACCTGGAGACAGCAGCAAGTAGAAGCAAGTGTTAAAATCACATCAAATGCATAGCAACGTTTTGCTTGGTTGGAAAAAACACCACTGAAATCACCTTGGTGTGAATACGCAGAAGCTACTTAATTCAGAGATGGCAGAAAGATACGCACTTAGATATCTAATAAGCTTTTGCACATTTGTTCTAATTAAAACTGAAGGAGGTTATTATTCTCTTACAATGACTGCTGTCCTTTTTCTGTATAGAAAGTATTTATGTGTTTTAGCATCTAGTAGATCGGTATCTTACCTTTCCTCCCAGCGCTCAAGCTGGCTTTCGTAAGAATCTTCTTTCATTTTGTGCCTACACAAGTCTTGTGAGGTAGACTTGGTTGAGGTGATTGGCTAATGAACACTCACTGGCTAACTGAGTTCCCATGGCTAATGATGAATTTGAATCTGGACCTCCTTGGTTCCAATCAAACACCTTAAACACTATCGCCATAAAGGCACTCTTATCATTCTTAGATTAAAGTTTATCACAGAAACTAACATGTCATTGCTTAATTTCATTATCAATGGATCTTCTGTTACTCCTGATGATCATTTATACCAGGTTGTTTTCAGCAAGCATGACTTCACATCAGGTCAAGCATAAACCACATCAAAACAATTTTATTCACTTTATGCCTTGCAACGGGTATCACCATCATTCCAGACTCCAGTATTTTTGTAGGCCTAATTTCCACTTAAACATTTTCTACGAATTCTCTGGTAAACAATGCTCCTAAAGGCAAAATTGGATATGCAACACTTTTTAGTTTTCTTTTTCAATAAATATCCATTTATAAATTCAGTGCCCTTAGAGGGGGAAAATCATTTATGGTAAAAGCAAAACCATGTATATTGTGGTGTGCATAAATGAGTTCCAACTACAAAAATAAAACTAAAGCTCTTATGGTGCAGGGATGTGCAAACAATATTAACTGAAGTTTAAAGGCTTACACTACAGCATGCAGATTCTACTGTACTGATACATTGGGACTTTGTGGTAAATTGAACTTCAATGGTGGTTCTACATAAGGCAACATTCTCATTCAACAAATGATTTGGATTGAGAGGATGAGAGTAGCATTATTGCCAACTAAATTCCAAGACGGATGGTTATAAGTCTGTATTCAGCTAATATATATTCTAATATTATAATTATAACCATTCTAATATCTCCTTGCAAAAATTTCAAAACAATCCATGTTGTTCATGGAGCAAATGTCCTTGCCTTCAATGTGTATTAATTATGAAGTTAGGATAATAATAAAGGATAATGTAGTCTGTGATGAAACATCTACTCATTCTAGTTCATCAGAGTTGGTTGATCTGATTAAGTCGTTTCAGAAACTGTGACTCAATTTCTGTTCCTCTGTATAAGTGTCCTCTATATAACTTCAGCAATCCATGTCTAAGCAGTGAAAGTACAGAAAGTACTTTTGGAATGAATGCAGACTGAAAATCCAAATTTAGACCTGGATTGTTTTATTATTACATTACTTCTTCCCATAATTGTATGAACTTTAAAAATTCTTCGTATATTTCAAGAGTTTCAAAATACATTAGAATTAGAAATTTGAGTAGAATCAGTTGGGATCCACTCAATCTGAACAAATTATCCTAGAGTTGGTTGCCTTTATTATGAAGAATCATATAGCATAAATGTAATAAATATGACCAGCAGGTTATCATATTTTTTCCTTGCTAATGTTCTGTAAAAAAATATTGTAGTAATGTAAGTACTTCATGGGTACATTCTATGAAAATATTTAACAACTAGTTAAATGTGACAAAATTTACATCTTTCTGCTGTGTACAACCATTTTGCTTTTTAGATCAGGCACAAAACCCAATGGAAAGAGTGACTAGTCTGATCCCATAAGGATAATAGGCAAGTCAAAGAAATGATAGCCAATAGCCATTTTTTAAATGTAGCCAAATAATTCCATTTCTGTCTGTTTTGTGATGTCCACAGTACTCATACATCTGTTTTTTAGGATGGGATTAAACTTTTAGATTAAAGGATTAAATAGTTTTCTCTAAATGATAATATTGGATGGAGTAAATACTGTGTTGGTACTACTTCACTTTCTAGAGTGCAGCAACTGTATATAAAACAAGTGACATTCAGAGATCAAAACTCTGAGTAGCTCAGAGGAGCTTGCAAGAGAAGGGATTATCCTGTCTTCTAAGCCTTTTTAGCTATTCTTGGAATGCTAAATGCAACTTGCAATGCGATTATTGAAAATCATTTTAAATCTATTTATCACCTCTTCCTTCTTTGTTATCTAGCTTTGTTGTTTTCTTTGAATGCCTTTTGTTTTTGTTATTTGGGAGACATCTGCAGTGAGAAAAGAACCGTTTGCCAGCCACAATTACCTCCTGTAAATTTCTGCTCAACATCACCTTTTTTACAGTTATATCATCAAAGTTGCCACAGCAACAAAATTTAATAATATAGGCAGCAGTGCAGGTGGTCTGTCCAAAAATAATTTCTAAAAATATTATTTGTTTCCTTATTCCATTTACAGATAGGGAATTGACAGTAAATGACCATAAAGGGGGATGGGAGAAGGAGGGAGGAAGAGACAGAAAGAAAGAACAGCAAATAGACTATTTCTATTTTCTGATGGCTTTTATGAGATGGCAACAGGTCACTAAGTATTTGTTGTTGTTATTGTTCATTACCTAACTTATAAGTTCAAATAAAAAGCAAGAAGATTAGCATATACTGTAACAAATACAGAAGAAGAAAGTTATGCCTGAGCTAAAAAATTAATTAGTAGGTTTCCATAATTTAGAGCAGGAGATTGGACTAGAAGACCTCCAAGGTCCCTTCCAAGTTTGTTATACTGTTATTGTTACTATAACACTATCCTCACAGTAAGAATGGCAGAAGTAGCAATACATTCTCTTGCTTTGGAGACATGCATTCTCATAGATCCTCACTATGAGGATTAATTATCTTTAAAGTAATAATTAAAAGATATTAAGCTGTCCTCAGCGAAAGTAGTTTTGAATGTCTCAATATAAAGAATCAGCCTTATTCTTAAAAACAAGAAGAAAGAAGAAAATCAGATGAAAGGAAGGAAGGAAGGAAGGAAGGAAGGAAGGAAGGAAAATAAAATAATGAAATTGTTTGTTTTCTAGATAGAATATCCCTACCACAACATTTTGATGCACATTTGGGGCAACATGAAAATGTAATGAATGATATTAACCACAAACATTAAGCCAAAAGAGATGAACACAATGTTTATATACAAAGCAAACATTCTAATTAATTTTATTCTGTGTTTTCAATGGCATGGGCGTATACAAAATTGAAGCTAACTGGTTTACTATTTATCGTACATACAGATATATTGGTTAAATAACCATTATCATTAAATATAAAGGGTTGAAAAATAACCTACTTCCTTGAGGAGCATTGTAATACAGAGAAACAAATGAACCACAATAAATTATAAATCCATTCACATTCGCTCACACATTTATTCTTTATGCAAATACTAGTTTTAAACATTCCTTACCAGAAAAATTCTTGCAGCAAAACGAGGATCATAGAATATGCTTCAGACTTCTTAGCCTTGCTCTTACTTTTCTTACCTGTAAAGTCTCTTTCAGTCCATCTTTCCAGATTGAGGGAGACCATTGCCACGTTATAAAAGAGCCAAGCTCAATGTACTATTCTGCTCTATCCACAAAATAGCTAACCCACCCCCACATCCGATAAATTCAAAAGCTCAATAAGTCAACTTCCTACATTTTCATTATGATCTGTATTACAAACATCCCTACAAGACAAAAATACAAATAGCTTAATTTTTTTATTGTATATTTTTTATCCAATTTGTATACCTGCCAGTTATATTCTGTAAGTCTGGGCAATTTACCATAAAAACCAAAAATTACAACACACAGTAGAATCCAAATACTGTTAATCCAAATTCTCTAACGTATAGTCAAGTGTAACATATAGTCAAGCAATTTTGTAAGGTGGTAAAGTCTGTCTTGTGGATGTTTAAGAGACTCTTAAACATCCACAAGATAGACTTCACCACTTTACAAAATGAGGGGAGGGGGGAAGGGCTCATAAAATCCATAGAGCAAGTTTCATAATGGGAGACTGCCACTGAAATAGAGCACCTATGGGTCCTTTACCTCTTTCCCTTAATGCAGGTTGCAGACCTTCAGGATAGTTTCTGGAATACAGAGGACAGGCTAAGATGGTCTTGAAGGTATATATGGAGGGTGAACCAGTAGGGCTTCAGAGGTTAAACCAGCATTTCGAATTCAATCCAAAAATATACAGGTAACACTTTTGCTATACTGCTAAACTTCCCCATCCCCACTGGCTAGTCAGGATATTGCATTTTGGCCCAGATGCATATTCTGAATTAGTTCCATGGCCCAGGACTCAAAATCTGAAGGAGCAAAGCTGCTCTAGCTGAACCAGTGGAATGCCAGCTTTAGGTGACATCAAGGCAGTATCAGAACAGGAGAAGTCAGATGAAAAAAGTGTGGCCTCCAAACCCCTAGACTTAGTAAGTAGAGTGGAAAGCAAAGATGCTCAGTGAGAGTTATGCTCCTTTGCTTGTTGCTGTTTATCTACCCAGTCTTGAGTAAATTGCTTATTATTATCTAGCAAATGGGTTTATGTGAGATACCTGGGGGAAAAAAAGTTCTCTTCAAAGGCAGCCCCATTGATTTTGCTTGTCAAAAGGTTGCAAAAAGTGATCACATGACCTTGGGACACAGCAATGGTCATAATTATGAGTCAATTGCCAAGCATCTGAATTTTGATCACATCATCATGGGGATGCTAGAAAGGTTGGAAGTGTGAAAAACGGTCATAAGTCGCTTTTTTCAGTGCTGTTGTCACTTTGAACGGTCACTAAATGAACTGTCGTAAGTCGAGGACTACCTGTAGTTCAATTTCAATGTGATGAGGGTACGAGTCATTGTCACAAGCCTCCTAGGTCCAGAAAGGCCTGGTATGCCAGAAAGAATTGAGCAAAACCCTTCTTCTCTTCAGCACCACTGAGCTATCCCACACTGCCCAGGCAATACCCATGACTGGTCCATCCAATTCTACCAAATTCTTTACTATCTGCATTTCTTATCAGCCACTGGGGAAATTAAATTAGATATAAAAATTTAGAATATCCAGGGGCACAGATAATGTTTCAAATATATATCATCAATTAATTCAGTTGGCTAATAAAATAATATGTCAATATCCTATCTCTTCAATGATCTCTTATATTATATTACCATGCCAATCTCTTAAGATGTTTTACAAAAACCTAAAAATTCAACTAAAAGAAAAGACTTAACAGATTAACAGATTAACAGAGTTGGAAGGGACCTTGTAGGTCATCTAGTCCAACCCCCTGCTCAAGCAGGAGACCCTACACTATTTCTGACAAATGGCAGTCCAATCTCTTCTTGAAAGTCTCAAGTGATGAAGTTCCCACAACTTCCAAAGGCAAGCTGTTCCATTGGTTGATTGTTCTCACTGTCAGAAAGTTCCTCCTTATTTCTAGGTTGAATCTCTCCTTGATCAGTTTCCATCCATTATTCCTTGTCTGTCCTTCAGGTGCTTTGGAAAATAGCTTGACCCCCTCCTCTCTGTGGCAGCCCCTCAAATATTGGAACACTGCTATCATCTTGTTGATTGGCTGTCTAGTGCTTATCTTAATATTTGCAGCATGCATATTGCTTACAAATTCTCCAATTTAGAAAACAACTCGGTGTCATTTTTAGCTACTTGATTTTCACATGTCACAGGGCTTTTCCACTGACACACTTTCCACAGTAAACTGTGAACACTGGAATTCAGATATAATCCACAAATGAAAAATATTTACAAACATGTTTGGACTATTCTATTACCAATTACAGAATAAGACATTCATTTTAGCTGAACTGAAATAAGTACAACAGTGTTAAGGAAGCTATGCCAAAATTTTCTATTTTTTTAAAAAAATGATGTCTATTCCACTTATAGCATTGCATTATTTTTCAAAGAGAAGATCGAAAGTTGAGATATATGTAAGAATAGCCTTTTTCTTCTAAAAACACCTCTCCAAACAGTCTGCAGTCTGCATGACTCATATGCAAACTATTTTGAACTTAAGATTCTCTGGTTTCAAGTCAAAATATACAAATTCTCAAATGCAAGAAGAGTTCTAACCATTCTAGAGGTGTAATTCTGAGCAAAAAACATTTCCAGGATAATCAGAGCTAACTCATTTTGAACTTGAAAGTATTGTGAACTCAACAAGGACTATTTGAAGACTGAAACATTTTTAATTTGAAATGTTTTGCATGCCCAATTCTGCAGCTTCCCTGGCTTCCCACGTTTCAGGAAAACCAGAAAGTGTTGGTGTTTGTCACCAGAAAAAAAATGTCTAAAATGCATAAAGATACTTTGAATTTATGTTGGAAATGTGAACAACAAGAGGACACCTTTTATCATGCTTGATGGACAGGTAAAAAAAAAGACAAAAATCATGATCAAATGGAAATTGGCAGCCTTCCTAGATATTTCTGTAAATCAATCTAGCAAGAAGAAAACATTCCCTCATTAAGCCAACCCAAATAGCTAATTAACAAAGCCATTATTAAATCAGAACATGGTAGTTAATACGGAGGGCAGCGCAACAGAACACTCTCAATTGTGCCATCCGAACAAGGGCACGGATGGCAGAACATTGCATCTAGGGAAGGAAAATGCTTTCCTATGCAAGAGGGAGAGAGTGTTAACAAAGTATTTAGGAGGTTGTGGTTTCAATAAGAAAGAGCTTTTATTCTGTCTTTCTGTAAATTCCAGTCAGGATTTACTGCTTTGTCTCCAAAGGAGCTCTCTCAGGCTCCAATATCCTTAAGTACTTGGTTGAGATTGAAAAGTCACAGGACCTTTAGATCTCACACAATGCCTTTCTGTCCAGGAAGAAACAAACTTATCAATAACGATTCAGTGGGTCAAGGTTTAATACCAGTAATTTATTCGGTAGATCCTGAAGAAGGTTCTGAGAGTTACCTGTTTCAACTACATGATACAGTAAGAAATACAAAATATATGTCACTTTTCACGTTAGATTGGAAAGCACTTGTGGCATTATAGACCTGGAGCAGCTCCATAAAACAGAAATCTTAATGACTTTGCCCTAAATACATGTACTTATATATGGGAAAAAGTTTTGCCCCTGCAACCTGCTGTTGTGGCACAGTGCCAGCAGTTCAACCGTGACTAGCTCAAGGTTGACTCAGCCTTCCACCCTTCTGGGGACAGTAAAATGAGGACCCAAATTGTTGGGGGCAAGATGCT
Source organism: Thermophis baileyi (assembly GCA_003457575.1). Taxonomy (NCBI): domain Eukaryota; kingdom Metazoa; phylum Chordata; class Lepidosauria; order Squamata; family Dipsadidae; genus Thermophis; species Thermophis baileyi. The sequence goes on from QLTV01003402.1 coordinate 1,779,570, forward strand.
GACTCTGTAAACTGCTTAGAGAGGGCTGTAAAGCACTGTGAAGCAGAATATAAGTCTAAGTGCTATTGCTATTGCTTCTTGAAGGAAACTTTACAGATTCCACTCAAGTATAGAATTGTACTGGGCACTGGGTTGTGAAAGGCATTGTGTGAGATCTAAGGTCCTGTGACTTTTCAATCTCAAGCCAGTCTATATGGGCTTACAGAAATCTTGCACACTTCTGTAGTAAACGTATGAAAAACTTTTCAAGTGAAAAACATGGGAAGGTGTTTTAGGTATAGGTGTACAATTTCCAGTTCAGAGATCAGATGAATCTTATATCTTTAGATTCTCTTATCCATCTCTGACAAACTTCCAGGTTATTTCTCTGTCTCTGGCTTGTTCTGACTATCTTCTATAAATATAAAATGTATTTGTATGTGTAAAATGTAACAGTTTAAAAATATTTTTAATAATTTTACTAAATATTAATAATATAATACTAATATTCAGTTAATATAATTTTATATCCCATTTTCTTTAATATAACAACATTCCATTTTGCAATAGAGTTTCCAACTTACCATTAATCCCTTGGTTCAACAAAGATTGTGCAACCTGCTACTCAATTTAATTTTAGCAATCTGTGAGATTATGTTTGCATTATCAACTTTTTCACAGACTGAACCTTGCAGGGAATATTTTTGGAATCTACCTTGACCATGGATTACATTACAGTTTTGTATTACTTGTTACTGGAATACATTCCAATTTTAATCACACAAAATCAGTATGCCATATATTTAACAGTCATGTTCCATATCAACATTGTATGTATGTATGCATCAGCGGTAAAATCTACTTACCTTCCCTACCTGTTTGGAAGCGCTCGCTCCACTTTTTTGCCTGCTTTTTTGCCTGCGCTCCGCACACGCACGGGCTTTTTCACCCTCTGCGCATGCGCAGAACGCTTTGCACATGTGCAGAGGGTAAAAAAAGCCAAAATGGCGGTGTCCGGGCGGGCGGGTGGAGCCTCCCGCTGCCGTCGCTACCAGTTCTCCGAACCACTGGCAGGCGGCGCTACCGGTACGCCTGGACTGGGCCGAACCAGGAGTATTTCACCCCTGGTATGCATATTATGTTAAACCAGGCTACATTCATATTTACCAGATAGTAACTGTGTAGGTGTGGAAAAAGTTGCTCTTATGTGGATAGAGAGGGTATATCATTTGTTTGGAGGTATTCTGGTGGCCAATGATATAAATCAGTTTCCTTCCATTTGAATGAAAGGCGTAATGATAGTTTAGGCTAATATTTCTCAACCTCAACAGTTCTCAGATGTATGAACTTTAATTTGCAGCATTTCCCTGTAAGAATGGCATTCAGTCAGTCAGTCATCACATCTCCCCTAAGTGACTAAGTTGAAGTCCACACATCGCAAAATTGCTGACGTAAAGAAATACTGGTTTAGGCTGATAGAAGGAAATGTATTTTGTTTGTAAAATATAACTGCAAATATCCTTAGAGACTTCCTAATGAAGAAAGGAAATATTTTCTAAATTATATCAGTTTAATAAGGAGGTTATTTAATTGTATATTTTAAAAAAGGTATGGCTCCCTGGATAATTTTATATTACTCTATGTAAAATTTCCAAATTTGTATCAAGTATTTTAAAAATTATTCTGATGTTCAGACAAAGGAATTATTCTCCGTAAGTACATTCTTGAACAAGATAATCAAATATTCACAATTATCAAATTGCACTTGGTGGAACAGTGTCAAGATTCTAATAAAAGTTCAAATGAGGAAGGGAAAGATATTTGTGGCCAGTGTGCTACTTCTCTAACTTTTATAAAAACATGTACTACCAAGTTCACATCATACTTTCAATCTGAAACCAGTTCTCTCTCTTCTTTCCCTAAACCTTGAGCCACAATCTATAACCTTAATACATGACAATAATTTCCCCTAGGAAAATATTAACCCAGCATATCACTCTGTCACATACTTTAAGTAACATAAAGTTTATGGCTTTGACACCATAGCCAATAAAATATAGGAACACTTTAAAATTTTCCAAAACCAATTCTGAGTATCAAGAGAACAATAGCACAAGATCCACATATTAAAAAAAATAGATAAGAAAATTAAATTGGAGGCCACTAAGTGAGAAAATTGGCCTCAAACAATGCAGAGATCTTGGAATCCAGATACCTTTGATTGAACTAATAGCCATTGATACAAGTGGGGAACTAGGCTGAGGAGAAAAGTTCCACGTTTTCCCCCCAGCACAAATTTATGCAACTGAACAGTGAAAAGTTAAACACCTATTTAAACTGTCCTCAGAGAAATGGTAGAGTGAGTAATATGTTGGAAAATGAGCATTTAGCAGCCTTCAGCAAAGAGAGTAGTGGCTCAGCTAGATTGGTGGAAAGAAACTATTTTTCATTCGCAATGTCCTTTCCTCTGGCTTGGAAAGCATCCCCAGGGGCTCACTCTCTCTTAAATAGTGATACATCATGACATATTTTCACACTGCCAACAACAGCCTTGGACACTGGATTATATGCAATACCTGCCAATATTGCCTTTCTGGCTGTACTATATACAACATTGATTTCCCCAGGGAGTCAAGTTTATAAGACACATTGAAGTATTCCATATTACTATAAATCAGGTGACTATCACTATCACAATATTCACATCCTCAAGCTACTATGGAACAAAAGCACAATTAAAACTACAGACAGACACATAACTATAGGACAAACATAAGATCATTTGATTTGGCTTCCCACAATGTTCTTGCAAAGCTTACCAGTTCCAAAAATGCTAGGCCAACTAGCAATTCTGGAAATTGTATTTCCAAAGCATTTTAGAATGCATTTTGTCATGTCCCCTCCCCTCCATTACTCCTCGCTTTTTAAAAGAATCCCTGACTATTGCAGGTGTTCCTCATATTTTGAAAGAATGAGTACAATAGCACAGATCATGCAGTGCCACCATGATCCAGGTGGAAATAGTTCTCACCGATATTCCCTCAGTTTTCTGACTTGCTTTCTGTGTGGCAGGGCATTATTCTCACCAGAGCATCATTAACTTATTCTGGAGCCTTTTTTTTTTTATCATATTTAGATCACAATCCAAATTTCAGTCATGGTATGAAGAAGACTTCAGCCATTGCCTATCACAATTCTTAACATGAAATAACCACAGCCTTTAAGACAATTATTCTTAACATGAAATAACAGCCTCACACAAATAAGCATGCAGACCTTGTTAGTTTATCAGGTTTTGGTTTAGTGTGATATGTAAACCACACTGCTATACTTTCTTCAATAACTATGATTAGACAAATCATGGCTTAGTATGAATTGTGAAGTCATTGAAAGTGTATGGATATGTTTTAAGAACAAATATTGCCCCAATAACACAAAGAATCTCAGCTCATTTATCTTTTATAAAAAAAGGCTTCACATCTGTTAATATTGCACTTCAGGCACAAAAATAAATGCGGGTTCACAGGATATATTTTTAAGAAGACTATAAACTACCAAACATATTTGTTATGCTCTAATGTACTATCCTGCCATTCTCCCTGACTAAGTCCTCCTTAATTTCCATTTCTACTTCTCCTTTAATAGGTTTGATCTATAAATGAATAAAGGACACATTTTAACTTTTTTCAATGAAACCTAATACTCAATTAATAAGCAAATGAGATTTTTCTGTATTTGATTAACAGCTTACAAATAAAAACCATATCTGGCAACATAGAAGCAGGATTTGCTTATATTGCTTATAACACAATGTAAGCTAAGTGGAGAGGTCAATGCTCTTATATGGCAGCTGCCTGTCCTCATTAGCATTATAACAAATCAAACCCTCTGACCATTTATACTAATTTGCTTTTTTAAGTCACTATGTGCTATCTGAAGCAAAATTCTTTTCTAATCTTATCTTTCTTTTCTAATCCTATCTTTATCATATAATTTTGCGTTTATATTGAAAGTAGAAAAAGATAATACATTTAATGCAAAGTGTGTGTGTGTGTGTGTGTGTGTGTGTGTGTGTGTGTGTGTGTGTGTGT
>QLTV01003402.1:1783778-1800275 GCA_003457575.1 Thermophis baileyi
CTTCAGGAAGGCCTTTAAGAAGGCCTCTGCAGCTTCAGGAAAGCCTTGCCGGCTGCAGCAGAAGAAATGGGCCAAGGTGTGCGAGGCCTGGCTGCAACTATCTGAAGGTAAGTAGAAGGACAGCTCCACACACCCCATCCCTACCCTAGGTTATTTTTTACCTGTGCACCCTGGAGTGGGTGGGGTTTTAATTAGGGTTTATTTTGGGGGTAGGGCTTATATTGGGCACACATGTAAAAATCAAGCTAGGACTTATTTCTCAGTAGGTTGTATTTTCGGGGAAACACGGTATATGTATGTATATATACATACACAAAAGAAAATTATGTATTTTCTATTTTGCATGTTCCAAAGCAGAAGATATTAATGCCAAGAGCATAAATATTTCTAAAGCCCATTGAAAATTTTAATTCTATTGCATTTGTCCTCATATTCTCTAAACAACAGGCTTAAGAATACAAGTAGGCTACATGTGGCCTACTATACCACTTTTTAGACCCCACACTGTATGGTGTCAAAAACATAAATTATTTATTTGCATTTTCAGAGATGTGAGATTTTAAGAGGCAAACTAATATCTTAAGCCCTGCAGATGGTTAAACCATCGTATTCTTAAAATGCCACTCCAAAATGGAGTCAACTCCAGCTATTTTCAGAGTGCACTCTTCAACATATCCTATAAAATTGGATGTGGCCTTGTGCACCCCTTCTTCAAGATTTCACAACACTGAACCAGCTATCCATTCCAACTTTTCTAAGAAAGGACTGGCTCACAGCATAGATTTATGAATTACACTAAAGATTTAAAGGTTTCTCTTGTCCAGTTGTGACCAACTCAAATAAAGTATGGAATGTAGTAACCTTTCCGGTCGAAGTGGTACCTATTTATATACTCGCATTTGCATGCTTTCGAACTGCTAGATTGGCAGGAACTGGGAGGCGTAATGGGAGCTCACCCTGTCACGCAATGCTTAGGTCTCGAACCCGGACTGTGTGTGTGTGTGTGTGTGTGTGTGCTCTGTCCTAGATTTCAGTCTGCAAACCTATGAATAAGATCTTGGAGATAAACTTTGTTAGATTTGATAGGTCATATTTCTTAAGAAATATTTATGCAATCACATTTCATGACTGGTATCAAAACAAAGCTCTTTGGAATTTCTCTCTGGTCAAGAGCAAGTTGTGATTTGGTCAATTTCAGAGACAGTGTTCTGTCAAACAAATTCAGAACATTCTCTAAAATAGAAGAAAAACCATAGATTCATTGATTGGGTGTCAGGGCTCTTCTCTCTCCTGTGTTTTGAAAATAAAGGAAAAATTATTAGTAGCACACTTGTTTCCTTGAGGTGGAAAAGTTGGTAGGATGATAATTTTTAGTGAGATGAAATTAAATATATTGTGGACAGCTGGGAATCAGTGTTTGTTGTTTTTTCTGTTGCATATCTGTGGTTCACTACATCACTTAGTCTTTCTAAAGATTACTAGTAAGTGCTCAATTCTGATGTGGTTACACAGAATAATATGTAATGAATTAAGAACTTTCCTGGCAGGTTCATTTAAAAATATTTTTTATCACAGCAGCACAGATATACATGGCATTAGTCATCAAACAATTTCCCTTTATTACTTTTGGTGTCTAGGGCTAGAAAGAAGTCTTAATTTAATTTAATTTAATTTAATTAATTTAATTTAATCCTACATTAAGTTCTTCATCAGTCTAGCCATTCTTTGCTTCTGTAGCTCATGAAAGCTTTGTGTTTTCAATAAAACTGTCAGCTGGAAAAGATGCTACTTTTAATTTTAATTATTATTTTTTGGACAATCTAACATCGATATTTGATTTAATAAAAATAGCAACTTCCTTTAATATTTTTAACCCAGGAGCAAAGTATTATTTGCCAAATAAGTGTTTCAACTTTATTCTGATTATGTATTACTTGTAAATTTTATGGAAGAAAGTGCTATTGTTCAAAATGCCTCCTAGGCCTCTGAATTCCTTTTCTTTTGCTTGCCCATTTTATGTAAAAGTTAATGTATCTAGCCAATCTAACCTTTATAAACTATCTTTTCCATATACAGGACATGACTAATTCTTCATGACACATATCTTTCCAGAAATGTAATTTTCTTACATCAATGAATAGCCCTTGATTCATAAACTCTATGTTTTCATAAACTGCAGCTTCTCATAGATACTTTCAATGGGTGTGTTTAGAACACCCCCCACTCAAAGTGAGATCCAGGGTCAGAATAACAATAAGTTCAATTAGCATTTCTCAAATGTGTATCTTGCATTATATTTTTGTTGTTTGTTCTCTGATTAAACAAGTGTATTGTTTGTTGCATTGTTAGTGCCATTTCTTAAAATTCTTCTTTATGTAACATAGGAGTTCAGCACAGAGGAACAAATTACATACTGTTTTCTTTAAAAATAAGAAATTACCAACATTTGTAACATTACCTTCTCCAGATGGGATGGAATGATACAAAACAGACATATTGGTTCGTCTTTGCCTATAATATCATCCTTGTATCTCTTCTTTAAACATAGCCAGGCAATGTTTAAAACACAACGATCTGCCATCTACAGAACATGCTGTGGACCCAACTCTGCATCCTGAAACATCTTCATCTAATCAGCAGGAGTCAGAGAATGTGTGATGAGATAGAATTGACAGGAGAAACTCCACTGCAACATTTTTAAACAACTCAGTAACAGCAATTGGCAGGATTCAGATAGGAGTGGGCACATGGCCATTACTTTTCCACTTCAACTGAATACATTTCAGATCCCTAAAGATATGTTATCTAGTCCTCACTAGATAACATATCTTTTTTTCAGTAATGTTTCAGCAATGTCACGATGCCTTCATTTCAAAAGACAAGGTCATGCTGCAGAAGAACTGCCTGGGATCCATCTACTACAGAAAAGGCAGAGCTTTCAATGCCTAACATTTTAACAGTCTTTCTAAGAGGTCAGACTAAATCTACCATACTCCCTATTTTGCTATCTCAATTACAGATGCTGGAGAAAAGGCAGAATCTGAAAACTTAATAAAGGAATTGTAACGGTATGTGGGAAAGACCCTTGGAGATGGGGCAAAGAGATGCTGCCAAGGGAATAGACAGATAAAAGAAGGCATAGCCCACAGCTGCATTGTGGATGGAGTGAAAGGCTCAGAAGGGGCGCTCTCTCGTTTCTCATGCTGTAAACGAGATGGCAGAAGAATTATACTTTCAGAGACTTGCAAGATTCTGTTAGCTTATGTGGTCATTTTTCCTGTCTGATCTATTGGTAAGGCTGACAGAAACAGGACAATATTACTTAAGTAACAATGCTATTTAAAGTACTTAAGTGCCATTATTGTTCATACAAAGACTGGAAGGCCATCTATCAATTAGGCATGCTGTATTAGTAGATTCCCATATTGGATAAGGGTTTGGAATAGATGACCTCCAAAGTCCTATCCAGCCCTTACATTTTTTTTTTGTTTCTGTGTTCTTTCCAACAGTTCTATCCAGATGATGATGATGATGATGATGATGATGGTGGTGGTGATGATGGAGGAGGAGGAGGAGTAGGAGGAGGAGGAGGAGGAAATAATGATGGACACGTAGAGTCACCCCTTACACTAACACTAATGTGGTTTTCTTTGGATTTGGTTTCATGTAATATGAGAATTCAGTCCATGCCATTTACAAAACTGTGTTTATGGCTTCAGTTCAATGAAACAGATCACTATGGTTTGTTCAGCCAGTTATAGTTAAAAGAAAGCATACCATAATATGTGAATCAAACCACTGAGCAAATTTAAAATAATATTAAAGTTTTAAACTATGATTTGCAGGGAAAAAAACATAATATACTGGTTCACACATTATGCTAAGATTAAAAACAAACTGCATTATGGTATAGTGCAATATGTACCTAATCATCTTGTTTTATACAAACCTAATTTAAGATCAAAAAATTTCCCCCATTTCTTTTTCCAACTTAAACACGGGTCTTACATTATGTTAAAATACTACCATGTTTCCCCGAAAATAAGACCCTGTCTTATATTTTTTTGAACCCTGAAATAAGCGCTTGGCCTTATTGCCATACACTAAAAAGCCCGATTGGGCTTATTATCAGGGGATGTCTTATTTTGGGGGAAACAGGGTACTTCTAATCCATGTTGTCTACAAATGGAAATTCTTCAGAATTTCATAAAAGGAAATTTCCTGTTCTACCAGGAGATACCGTATTTTTTCTGAGATCATTTTCATTATGCATAAAACTCACCTACTTGTGCTATGTTTAATATGGCTGATGATGGCATACTGAATGTGAAATACCTAAGAGACTGCAAGGCAAGATAGCAAATTGACCATGAGATCTCTGAAGAATTACAGAAGGAAGCAGATAACTAGACGAAACAATCGGTATTGAGAGCTGAAAAAGGCTAGAAAAAAACAGGGATGTTATTCAGTACCGTGGACCATTTAAGAGAGGTGGTAGAAATTGTTCCATTAATCTGATGAGTCCTAACGACCTCATTTATAAACGCAGTAATACTCTTTAACATCCCAGCTCAGAAAGTTCATTAACAGTCCCTCTTGCTGGAAAATTGTTGCTTTACATACTGTAAGGCAATATTTTCCATCCTGTCATCAGAAGGTCACCTGGCTATTTGTGATAATAATATAGATAGTCCAGAGGTGGGTTCCTCCCAGTTCGGACCGGTTCGCCCGAACCGGTAGCAACCCGCTGGTGACGTCACCGTGACGTCACGGATCCGGTTCGGTCGGTGCCGGTCCGTGGATGCTGCCATCTTTTTTTGGAATTTTTCTTTAAATTTGTTTTGGATTTTTTAAATTTTTTTTTCTTCTGCGCATGTGCAGAAGCCGAGTTTCCAGCACTGCGCGTGCGTCGCCATCTTGTTTTTGGCTTTTTTTTTAAAAAAAAAATATTTTTCAGCACTGCACATGCACGAAGCGCGCGCACGCCCATGAGGTGCACCCACGCGGCGCGGGAGGAAGCGAACCGGCAGCGAGGTAAGTTAGAACTCACCTCAGATAGTCCCAAGTATGGGTAAACTAGTTAGAAAAAGTATAACAAACACATCTCACTTGCCCAAACTAACACTAAGAATAAAATGGAAAGTAATCTGTATGTTCATTGCCTGATTTCAAGTTGCTGTTGTTCTTCAGGTCATATATTTGGTCCTGATATATTCTCTTAAGCAGGAAAAAAAAACAAGCCAACAAAAAGAATAGCAATAAAGACATTCAAACAATAAGACACAGTTGACAAAGACCACTTCTATTACATCAACAGAAGGAAAGCACATCAGGCATACATCCGTTTGGAAGAAGCAGCAGCTTTGAGATACATTGCATTTTCTGTACTCCCTGCCTGCCCCAATCCTTTCTACAGCTCAGAGAAAACAATGCTTTTCATACCTCAAGTCTCTTAAATCCATGATCTTAACTATTTGAGCTGGCATTGGTTATTGCTGTGAAAGTCACAGCAATTCCAAGAGAAAGATTATTAGATTCTTCCTTAAACACAGAGGATGTCAAAATTTTTGAGAAAATATAACTGATTCTTAAGTCAGGTCTTTTCAAGATGTTTTTCTTCATGGAACTTCTCTGAATACCCAACAGGTGATTCGGTTAGTGCAATGCAGAGGTGGGTTCCTCCCGGTTCGGACCGGTTCTATAGAACCGGTAGTAACTTGGCAGCCTGGGTCACTAGAACTGGCAGCGACTCAGGCCTGCCACGCCCCCGAACCGGTTCTTTCAGCGGCGCCATCTTGTTTTTTGCTTCTGCGCATGCACAGCTTTAAGCGCATGCGTGAAGCGTGCATGCGGCGCAGCATGGCACTGATCAAACCGGCAGCGAAGAAAAGAAGAACCAACCCCTGGTGCAATGTATAAATCTAGGGTTTATAGATATAGATCCAAAGGAATTCTGGGGTTTGAAGTCCTACTATAGGTTACAGCAGAATGCTTTGCGCATGCGCAGAGGGTAAAAGAACCCAAATGGCGGCATCTGGGCGGGTGGGCAAAGCCTCGCGCTGCTGTCGCTACCGGCTCTCCAACCACCGGCATTCACGCCCGAACCAGGAGCATTTCACCCCTGCGACTAATATATAGATGGTAGTCATTCCTATTCCCATGGCTAGTGACACATGTCACACTTCAGTGAAGAGAACTGCTGGCAGTTTCAATGACTACTTCCTGAACATTACTTTATAAACAATATACAATGAAAAGGAGTCTCAATTGCCTGGTCCAGATATTATATAAACCCGCAGATACACACTGCAACAATTTCTTCATCTACAGAAGAAACATAGTGTGAATTCATTCATCCGCAGTTGAATGAATCCTTTTCCAACAGAGATGCAGAAAAAAATTGTTTTAGAGTAATGTGACTAAATTTGCTTGTTTTGTCAGTGATATGAATATCCCTTTAAAAATAATAATAATGTATATGTATGTGTCTATAATTTATGCTGCTGAAGATTTATGTGCTAAGATTAAAATTATGCAAAAATGGATTTAAATCTGCATTTACCTGAAAAGATTGTTAATCTCCTCCCTGCCCCAATAACTCCCAATAAAAGGGGAGCATTATGTTTGTTTAGCTGAAAATCTAGTAATAATAGCAGATGATATTTTTTCTGTTTGGTTATCTTTTTCTTGAGAAATCACCTTAAAGTGAAACTAACCTTTCTTTCAAATACATATAGTCCTTAGATGGTTTGCACTTTAATACTATTATGCTGTTATTATTAATTTTGTTTAAGACAGTAAAAATGAAGTCTAATATTGTAGAAAGGAACCACCTTGGTTTGACAAAAAAATAAAAAAAGACATTTAGCCCAGAAAGAACTCACTATTATAATAAGCTATGAATACAAAAAGTCATTTCAGACTCCTCTGTGAAATGGCCCATGTAGCCCAATAGGGAAATAATGGCTCTCTAGACCAGTGTTTCTTAACCCTGACAACACATATGGAATTCGGCTTTCATTATTCATGATGCTACCTGGGGAATTCTGGGAGTTGGAGTCTACATGTTTTAAAATGGCTAGGGTTGAGAAACACTGATCTAGATCATTCTTCCGTGACTCTGGCCTTTCTGGGAATGTTTGAACCAAAACTCACTACTTCCTTTGGCCACAAACATTTAGGAATGGCAGTTGCCAGGTATTTGGAGAGTGGTAAACTAGGGAACCCTGCTGTAAAGTTCTCTCAAAGTCTTATTACTAGTTTTCATTTAAATGCAGACACCCTACAGTGAACTTGGGACTTTCGGCAGGCAAATTTTATGCACTGCGACTGAATAATGAATCTTTTCCTGTGAAGATATTTCAAATTAGTTCATCATTCTCTTGAACCCTGATTCAATGTGCAAAAACAAAACTCTAATGACACATTTCATATTGCTGCCCTGGAAAGGATTTGGGCGATCTGTTTTTTTTTTTTTTAACTTTACTACACACAAAAGTCCAGTATGAATTAAGTTATTCAGTTCTAGAAGTAATAAGAAACACAGAAATTGTAATGTTTATACATCCTTTGAGTAGTCTCAGATTCTGCTGACAAGCCAGCAGCAGGAATGAATGCCCCCCCCTCCATCACAGAGTAGTGTTATATTTAGATCAACGTTTATTTTGGGAAACATATCTACAGAATTAAATAAATAAACTCACTGAATGCCTCACGATACAAAAGGTGACATTTATGGCCAATATCATTAGAAAGTCCCAGGTGGCAGGAAATTGGGGAAAAATAATTGCATGCTAAACTCACAAAGTGCTGATTCAGCCTCTAGCATCAAGGCCTAAAATTGCTTGCTGGTTCAGAAATACACCCCCTTCAAATGCATTGCTTGTACAAGCAATTCCCATGGCCATTTAAGGACAGTCTCACTGAAACTTGGAAGAATTGGTGCCAAAAGGAAATAAAATGCCCCTACCATTCTGTACTGCCTTAATCTGTAGATTGAGCTATGTGACTTTTTTTTTTAACCATCCTCCCATTTAATCCAGGAAGCCTTTTTTCTTTCATGTTCTCACATTTAAGGACATCTTTCTGTGTTATTTTATATGCCCAAAGCCTTCCTGCATGGCAGAAAGTGCATTGAAGCTAGGCAAACACAGTACATCTTCTCTATATTTTGAATTGTAAGTCTTCTGTTCCATTTATGTATGTCTTGCTTGTGTGGGTTTATGATCCAGAACATAGGACAGACCTGTTGTGGTAGCCCACTTCCCATGTGAATTGGCAGGATATGCTTGAACATCAGTGGTGGGATCGTGCCGGTTTAACAACCGGTTCAGTGATCGCGCGCTTTGCCTGTGCGCGTATGCGCAGTTTAACAAAAAATTTAACTTCCGCATTGCTGCTGGGGCGTAAAACAGCTGAGCCGCGGCAATCTGCTGTGCTGCACGAATCAGCTGAGAAGATATAGGTGAGTAAAGCGCAGGGGCGGGCGGGCGGGCGGGCCAAACTGATCATCGGAGCGAACCAGTACACTCCCAGCTGATCGTTGGAGCATCCGGTTCGCCCGAACCGGTCCAAACCGGTAGAATACCACCCCTGTTGAACATATCAGATGTTCCCTTTGTTTGCACATCAACAGGGAAGATAAGGAGTGAAAGACAAAGAGTACTATGGCAAGTCCTTATTAGCTGCTTACAACCTAAAATTAGGTGCTAAATTTTTTTAACACATTTCAAACATGTTTCTAATTTCAGCATAACATTGTGTGAAACCCACTGCCCTGAGAATCGCTTTATAAATGAGGTTTAAGCCTTGCTCACCCATCATCCATGCTTTAATCACCTCCCATTTGGATTACTGAAATGTGCTCTATATGGGGCTGTCCTTGAAAAACATTAGGCAGTTACAACTGGTCCAGAAAGCTGCAGCACGTACAGTTTGAATGCCTTGTACTTCACCAAAGTAAGTTGCACTGGCTTCCAGTCACTTGCTGGGGGCAATTCAAGGTGCTGATTATCACCTTTAAAGTCGTACATGGCAGAGACCCTGATTATGTGTGGGATTGCTTCTTCCTGAGAATGTCTGCTGGCCCTAGTGGGTTAGATGGGTTGGCTCACTCCAGAGCCCTCCCTTTAATGTTGCCAACTGATGGAACCTCAGAGATACACCTTTCAGAGGCTTCCATGGCCTTTGAAACAACCTCTCGTCTGAGATACAAGGGATCCCTATCATGGCTTCCAGAGAGCCCTAAAGAAACCTGCTTTTCCCCAAGCATTAGGCTAGCACACGGGTATCAAACTCACAGCGTCACGTTGCTGTCACGTGATGTTTCGCAAAGTTTTTTCCCTTCGTGGAGCTGGAGTGGGCGTGGCCTGCGTGTGACGCATCCAGCCTGCAGGCCACCAGTTTGACACCCCTGGGCTAGGACAAGGGATTCAGCTGGAAAACTGTTTGGTCTGGCGGCACCCGGGGGAAGAGTACATTTGTTTTTAGCTGTATTTTTATGGATTATTGTGAGGCACCTAGAACTATCGTAGATAAACAGCCATATGCATCCTGTAAATAATTAAATAAATACTTGCTTACAAGAATATCATTACTTTTGCAGAGTTTGATATCCTGTCATACCATTTCCAACAAAAAAACCAATGGGTCTTCAGTCTTAGCTGTGTTTCCATTTACCAATTTTGATACCAATATTAAGTCCTTGAAGAACAGGCTTTTCCAACTAAGCTTTTTAAAATAATATTTATACTAAAATGTGACATACCATTGGTGCTATGTTTCTTACAACCAATTTAACAATAACATGCACATTATACTCTCTAATTTTTGTTTGGACCTATTATCACTTTTCCCACAAATTTAAGAAGATGTAACATCTTTAACAAAGTAAATAAATGATTAATTTTCTGCTATTAACCTGTTAGAAATGTTTGTGGTACTTCTGAAGGAAGAAAGAATAACTAATTAGTATAAAATTTAATGAATTGCCATAATAAATAACAGTAATAATGAGCACCTGCTTTTAGTTAACCTATTTTTTCCTATCATTTAAAAATAAATATATTATGAAATAAGCAGGTATTAGTATCAATCTGAGTATCTAAGAACAATGTTTACCTGACCAGAGTGGCTGAGAGTCCTGGCAACTCTGGTCCCCTGATACTGTCAGAGGAAAATAATACCCTTGTTATAGATGGATAGAAAAAAATAATTTACATTATATATTTCACCCTGCCCATTTTATATTTGTACATTCACCCTGCCCGTTTTTGGAGAACAATAGCCATATATATATAGTTGTTTTAAAATATCCTCCATGCATAGTAGCAAAATATTAGATGAGGGGACAAAGGGATAATAGTTGGGCCCAATGAACCCATTTTATGAAAAATTACTAACTATAGGATTGAAGTATTTTAGTATCCATTGATGAAAAACATTTGCACATAGATAGTGGGACACCCAATCTTTCCCAAAGACCTCTATCCACTGGCTTCTACATTCTAGGGAACTCTCCTGAATAGTAGAATCCCCACAAGGCGTGGTACAGTAAGTTGACCCTTCACTATGAATGGCTGTGCATTCTGATACAAATCTGAATACTTGACACCTGTTTACATTGCACATGGTATCTAAAATCCCTGCATTGAATGGCAGATTCCTATTGAATATAAGAAAAAAAAAATTAATAGTAGTAACAGCTTGATGGTAGAACCAATTACCCAGAGAGGGAATGTGAGCCCTTTGCTGGATGTCATTTGATAGGGGCTCTTCTTTACTGATTTCTTCCCTTTCAATATATGCTAAAAGGCCACACATTGAACATGATTTTATTTAGATTCCCACACTGAAGAGGAAGCAGGGTCAAATAGGTTCTTTTCACTCTATAATTCCAAAATATGGCTCAAGATATTGACACATTCCTTTAAATTATCACAGATACCCATTTATTAACCAATCATTGTTCTTCCAAAAGAATTAAGTACAGGTGTGATTTTTTAAAAAAACTAGCAACTGCCCACATATTGTAAAATGGTCTGTCTCTGTCTCTCTGTCTCTGTCTCTGTCTCTGTCTCTGTCTCTGTCTCTTATTAAATAAAAACAGCAGTGAGTACAATTGCTAATGTGAAGAGGGGATAACTGATGTTTTGTAGTGCTTAATTTTAAGTTTGCTGCTTTGTTTTGTCTAGCAGCTTGATGGTGAACTGGTTCATGATGCTGCTGTAACAAAAACTCATGTTGCATTCTTTCTACACTTTGATGGTCAAGAAATACCTTTCAGGTTTCTTTGTCAACTCTAGAATGTTTGCCCCAGTATCTTCTGGAATGGTTTTTTCTATATTACCGGGCAGCCTGGATTTTCTTGGCAATAATAAGAAAAAGGTAGCATTCTGATGAGCTTCAGGAAGAACCACCTCTTAAAATTTCTCACAATCCTGCTGAAGTGGCTAGGGCTCTGAGAAAATCAAAGATGATTCCCAAGTCCCATGATATGTGAATAGACCTCAACATGGGGGCTATTTTGCTGTAAAGGTTTCTGTGAGAGGTACCACTATCAGGCATAATAACAAAGATACACTTTGACAATGAACAACTAGCACCCTCTTGAACTGTTTCAGAATAGTGCTTCATTGTTTATTATGATTCTAAAAGTGCTATGTTTCAGTTCCTTATATTTTATCTGTGTTTGATAAAGGGATTAACTTTGCCAGATAGTATGTGAGAAAAAATATCCTCTATTGTGCCACATTGATAACTTACCTGCTGTAGAATAACTGAAGCAAATAATTTAAGATGTCTACTACAATAGATTAAACACCTCCCTGGATCACTTTCAGCACCAAATAAGATGTGTAACATACTGATACTGTGGTGCCCTCTAGTGGTTACTAGAAAACAGTATTGTGACCATTCAAGAACTTTCCTTCAATATGTTATTTCAGACACTTGCAGAGACTTTTCAGCATATAAATAAATCATACATATGTTTTAAACCCACGACACTCAGTAGCTCAAAAGTAGAGAAAAATAAAGAAAGGCAGAGAAGACAACACACTGAGTGGTTGGAAGATGCAAGTAAAGAAAAAAGAAAATTATATAGTATGTTTGACACTGAGAAAGTGAATGAAGGGGGTTATTTTCCCCGTTCTCATATAAAACTCAGGGTCAGTCAATGAAGTTAAATGATGAAGGGTTAGAGCAGTGTTTCTCAACCTTGGCAACTTGAAGACGTGTGGACTTCAATTTCCAGAAGTTCTCAGCCAGCATAGCTGGCTAGAGAATTCTGGGAATTGAAGTCCACATATCTTCAAACTGCCAAGGTTGAGAAACACTGGGTTAGAAGGACTTGTCTTACATAATAAGTAAAAACTGCAACTACAAAATATAGTAATGCTACCCAATTTCCCAGCTTATACACATATGTTAAGTGTAAAGTTAATCAGTAGCTAATTTACCTGCAAAATCAGAGGAACTAAGCTATTCTGGAAAAATAGGAGAACTGTTACACTTCCTATGTTCAGTTCATGATTTTCTTATGAGCATCTGCTTGACTGCTAAGTGATAGATCAGGCTATCATTTCCCCAGAGAAGTAGTGTCTTATTACAGTTTTTTTTAAAAAAAAAATCTGTTCCTTGGAACTTTAAGTTTCCATGAGAATCTGATAGGGTTCTATGAAAGACAAATGTGTGTGTGGGGTGTGTGTGTGGAGTTTACCATTGGAAGTGTGACTGATTTTCTATCATTAGAGCTTTGTCTTTAATCAGGAGTCTCAGAATTTTTAAAATTACTTTTAATAAATGGGGGTTTTGGCCTGAAACAGTTTGAAAACTTCTGACTATGTAAGTGTTTGTGTTGGGCCTTTAATAATATCCACTTAGGATGCTCTTAAACTCTTCATCACAATGATGTATGACAAACTGGCAGAGTTAGGCATATTTTCTTCATCTATCCATGTAGGATGGAATGTTTTGGGCATGTATATTAGTGCTTGGGAAGATATTTTCTCCAACAACAGACATGATTAGATAAGAGAGAAAGATACATACTCTGTAAATCACCCTTAAGAGGCAAAGAAAGGAAACGGTCTGTTTGTTCAATGGAACAATCTAGGGATCACTTTTCTGTCAGCTGTGGATGAGGATGAAAAGTACTTTGCTATTTAAGAGATGTGCCAATCTCACCTTATCCTAGCGCTTGGGGAAAAGCCAAGTCTTAAGTGCTTTTCCGAAAGTAAAAGGATAAAGGCCTACCTGATCTCAGGAGGAAGGGTATTACATGGGGCATGAGTTGCCATGGATAAAGCATGCTTAGTAGCTCCCAAAAGATTGCAGCTTTTAAGGGAGGGAACTAGGAATTTGCCTACCCTATCTCACATCTGGTGGGCAGATGTCTCGTGTCATGTAGAGCTTTAAAGATAATAACCAGCACTTTGAATTGCAGCTAGAAGGAAACTGGCAGCCAGTGCACTAGAACCAGCCTCAGAGGAAGAACCATTGCAAAAAGAGGGCCACTCATCCCCAACTCTCAAAGTCAGCCCAGAAGGATATCCTGATTGATGATATGGAAAGCCACTGAGAGACCCAGAAAGGCCCCTATTCCAAGCTCTCCAAAAGTCTCCAACAAGTGCAACAAATGCCATTCCTCAGCATGAAAGGGGTCCAGATAATCAGCTTCATCCAGGACCCTCTGTAGCTGACCACCAACCACCATTCAGCATCTAAAAAGGGAAGGTTAGAGACTGGATGAAAGCTGTCTAACACTGTTGGATCCAAAGGTCCATTACCTCCTTCAAGGCAGGCAGTACTACTCCCTCCCATACACAGGCATTAATCACTCTTTGGACTCTATCACATGATACTCCCAAGAGGCTTTAACCATCCAGGCAAGGAGATGGGCAGCTGATTTCATAGCCACAAGAACCCTATCCAATTCCTCAGGTTCAATAGGATGAAATTCATCCCACTTAACAGGGCTAGCTATGTCTCAGTCACTTCCAAGCCTACCCATCCTTGAATCCAGCTCCGAGCAAAGTTGAGCAACTTTATGTAAGAGATGCTGTAATACTCCTCACAGTAGCTTGCAAGAGCTCCCATGGCTCATCCAGGATGGATCTGGATTTTAGACCATTTCAGACAGTCACTTGTCTGAAATGGTATAGGATCTCCTGCTTGAGCAGGGGGCTGGACTAGAAGACCTCCAAGGACTCATCCAGCTCTATTCTGATTCTGGTCACCCAAATCAGGGTCATTACATCGCTATTTGCAGATATTATACATTTGGTGAAGTAGGCACACTTCACCACCCTTATTGCCATAAATCCTAATAAGGGTTCTTACCTGTGCTCCATCAACTTCCCTTTTCATCTTCTTCCAGTGGTGCTCTAGGCATCTCTTGTAGCTCCTCAGTAAACCACGGCGTGCTAAGAGATGTGCTTGCACAGAGATTCCACACAGTTGTGATTTGGTCCCCATCATCTGTTCATTCTAAGCCGTGTCTGAGGAACTGTGTGCAAGAACTTTAAGGAAAAAAACCCAAGCTCCTTCTGAAACTGAACTGGGTCCATCACCAAATAGTCTCCACTTTGCTGCAGTGAAGAGTAGATGTGGAGAACTCTAGGGCCAAGACAGACTGATCTGTCCATGGAAAGACTGATATTAACACTCCCCCAAAATCAGATCATGACACCCCTGCTCCAAGGTAAACATCAGATCCAATGTGGTATCCCCTATATGAGTAGAGCCTTGAAAAAATTGAATCAGGTCCACAGTTGCCACGATGGCAATGAACTGCTCAGAGCCTAGGCCCAGAGAAAGCAGATTAAAGGTTAAACTATTTATCCTTGGTATTTCATATTTACTGATAGTTTTCTCAAATTCCTTGTTTTTTAAAAAAAACCTGTACCAGTAGTGAAATCCAAATTTTTTTACTACTGTTTCTGTGGGCGTGACTTGGTGGGCGTGGTGTGGCTTGGTGGGCATGGCTTGGTGGGCGTGGCAGGGGAAGGATACTGCAAAATCCCCATTCCCTCCCCACTCCTGGGGGAAGGATATTGCAAAATCTCCATTCCCACCCCACTCTGGGGCCAGCCAGAGGTGGTATTTGCTGGTTCTCCGAACTACTCAAAATTTCCGCTACCGGTTCTCCGAACTACTCAAAATTTCCGCTACCGGATTTCCAGAACCTGTCAGAACCTGCTGGATTTCACCCCTGCCCTGCACCCTAAAATAATATATGCCTACTGAAGATAGGGTATGTACTACAGAAGCATTTCCTCCCAAAGAATTATATTATATACAACAAAGATACAATTACTACCAGGAGAAACGCTGGTAGTAATATCACACAACTCAGGGCAACATATTGCTAGTTTCAGTTGCAGCATCCTCCCAGCAGTCAGTGGGCAGTGCTGGTACAATAATGTATAAACTAAGAAGGGGAACTCAATTTGTACTTAAAATAAAAATATGGACATTAAAGGAAGCAAAGCTAAATGATTCAGAGAGAAATTATTGTGTTATTTTATTTTCATTACATTCCTTCTTGACACATTGGTGCATCTGCCTCTACATCCCACACAGATGTCAGCCCACATCTGTGTATGATCTGTTTGTGACATTAAACATGGAAAATTTCCATGAATTCTATAGGGTTTCACATATCTAAATTAAGCTCCATAATTAAGCTTCATTATAGAATTATGGCTTGTCTATTGCTTCCAAATGTCTGAACAGCTTATGAAAGTTATGAGCTCAGTTTTCTCCCAGCACAGATCAACTGACCAGCAACATTTCAAACATGGCAGCCAAAGCACTTGCTTTCTTCTCCGTGTTCAAAACATTTTTAAAAAATTGAATATTTCTTACTTATAAAAATATTGGATAATTGATTATTATCCGTATATGGCAACACGGTTCTCAGCTAAAATAACAATGTGTGTGCAACAAATGAATTAAAGAAAGCTGCATGAGTAAACTGGAGAAAGATATATACAAAAAAAAATTGATTTCAAAATGAAACATAACAATAGGAGACAGGTTTGTGAAAATGATACAAGCCAGATGTAGACTGATTTGAAGTGTGTTAAACAGTCATTTGAAAAGTAAGCCTATTTCTGCTTTATTTTCTTCTCCATGATTTCATGTATAACCAAAACTACTTTCCAATAGCCTTGGTGGCAACTCCAGGGGTGGGTTCCTACCGGTTTGGACCGGTTCGCCCGAACTGGTAGCGACCTGCTAGTGACATCATCAGAACCGGATCGGTGGTTGCCGGTCCGTGGGGGCCGCCATCTTTTTTAAAAACAATTCGATTTTTTTTTTTCTGAGCATGCTCAGAAGGTGACTTCCAGCACTGTGCATGCAGTCGCCATCTTTTTTTGGCTTTATTTTTTTTTATTTTTTTTCTGAGCATGCTCAGAAGGTGACTTCCAGCACTGTGCTTGCGGTCGCCATCTTTTTTTGGCTTTATTTGTTTTATTTTTATTTTTTTTTCTA
>QLTV01003402.1:1813637-1833543 GCA_003457575.1 Thermophis baileyi
ATAATAATAATAATAATAATAATAATAATAATAATAATAGTACAAGCATATTGGGGAGCTGGTCAAAAAGCTACTTAATAATCATGTGGATTGGCTTTCCAATTGAACCGAACTCAACAGCAATGTAAATAAGTTCTGTTGTTTCCTGAACATAATAGTTGGCAGCAAAACTACTGTTTTCCTTGCATCCCAACTACGTACAGGATGATTTGGATAATAATAATAATAATAATAATAATAATAATAATAATAATAGTACAAGCATATTGGGGAGCTGGTCAAAAAGCTACTTAATAATCATGTGGATTGGCTTTCCAATTGAACCGAACTCAACAGCAATGTAAATAAGTTCTGTTGTTTCCTGAACATAATAGTTGGCAGCAAAACTACTGTTTTCCTTGCATCCCAACTACGTACAGGATGATTTGGACAGATTTTTGCTGTTGTTCTCAAGTTCAATATAAACTCATTCTCATTCTCAAGTTCAATATAAACTCATCTCTGGCATGGTTATTTTGAATTGTAACAATCATCCTCCAACAAACCTCTTGGAAAAGTTTTTACTAGCTCTTGGAAGGCCATGAAAATGTGGTAAACTTTGCCTGGGAGGGGAGCTGCCACTGAGAATACTTGATATCTTTCTGCATGGCCTCCTGGTAAGTGGAGAACTTTAACAGGTGCTCTCAGACCATCCAGCTCAGATCGTCAGAAGCCATATAGCATGGGAGAACCTGCACCACAAGTCATACAGAGTTTTAA
The DNA here is from genome assembly GCA_003457575.1 of Thermophis baileyi. Lineage (NCBI taxonomy): Eukaryota > Metazoa > Chordata > Lepidosauria > Squamata > Dipsadidae > Thermophis > Thermophis baileyi. The sequence continues at coordinate 1,814,397 of QLTV01003402.1, forward strand.
AGATAGTGACAGGCACACAGTAATACTCAGCGCAGCTCCTATAACAATGGAGTAGCATGGCACTACCATAACTTGCTAGTGACCACACAGGCTGTATTGTGACTTTTTTGTGGAAACTTCCCACCACCACTATCTTTGGATACCACTGATTCCTTTATATAACCAGCTTCTGTATTCAATCAATGTTCCCTCAGACCCATTCATTCTTAAATCTATGTCATCTTGTTTTACCACATATACTTCTTCACCACTGCAGTCAACTTACTGGTTTTTTTTGCCTGAAACACCCATATACATTCTTTCAGGCAGTCCTATTGCTTCTTACAACAAGCATTTCTTCCTTTAAATTATGTACCATCCATTATATATATTTTAGCATTGAAACAACATAAAATCGTCATCCATGTTTCTCTCTCTTTTAAAAAGCATTCTAGGAAGGTACATAAATTCATCTATTCATTTATTTCATCTAATTCCATCTAAGGAATTATTTTAATTATATATATCTAATTAAATAATTATTAATTATATGTAATTTATCAAATTAAATTCTATATCATTATCTTTTCCCCATTTTTAGAACAGGTGGGAGAAACTGACACACCTATACCATCAATTAAAAGTGTTAAAAGGCCCAGTTCAAACTAACCAATAATACTGAAACTTGTTTGAAAGTTACCGAGCCATGGTGGCACAATGGTTATAATGCAGTACTGCAGGCTAACTCATTGCTTACTCCAGGAATTTGATTCTGAACAGCTCAAGGTTGACTCAGTCTTCCATCCTTCCGAAGTTGGTAAAATGAGGATCCAGACAGTTGGATGCAATATGCTGACTCTGTAAACCACTTAGAGAGGACTGTAAAGCACTATGAAGCGGTTATATAAGTCTAAGTGCTATTGCTATTACTCTAAAATCCCAGTGTTTTAGAGTTGGGTCTTTTGCAAAATCAGCTTAAATCACTGATCCTTGTAATCCACTAATGTTTGTCCAAAGTGGCACCATATTTCAAGGGTTTTAAGTAGGAAGCTTTTCACTCTTACTTGGAGATAACGGAAGTTGAACATAAATTGTAAAATACATGCTCTGACACAGAGCTATGGTGACCAGTTAAACCCTGGGCATTCTATGTTTATGAGAGAACACCATTTTGTTCTCCTTTTCTATATCATTATCACTAGCACTGATGAAGTTACCCAGTTTGGTAATGAAATGTCTGCAAGAAAACAACCAAGCTTAGAAAGCCCTAAGAACCACACAATTCAACCCTGAGCTACAAATATTCTCTTCTATAGGTATTAAGATATAGTAAGCTGCTCTAATTGAATGAGGAAGTCATGGAATCAGGTGGTAATAACTCTGCTTTGAAGCTGTGACATTTATGTTGGATGGACATTAACTGGCTCATTTCTTCCACAGATCCAAAAAGATGGACACTCAGTTCAACCCTTTTCACTGGAATAGTGTAAGAGGATTATTTAAACAAGGAAAACCAAGTCAAGCCCCAAAGCAAGAATGATGTGATAGAACAGTCAATGTCTTAAAGAGCACAGAATAAGACTAATAGATAAATATGTGGATTTAGAGAAGAAAATGAACAATAGAAGAACATATTACAGGAGTCCAAAAAAGAAGGAGGAAGGGCAGTTAAGCTACCACCAAAAAGTTGTTCAACATCTCAAAAAGTAATTATGATGTGATAGTTAAAACTCAAAAGAAGAGAAGAAAGCATGAATTGTTACTTTCCTCTGCACAAAGCCAAGAAAGAACAGCAAACTGTCTTTGTGCTGAAATTGGTATTTAACCATGACATCTTGCTTTGCTTCAGAACAGAATAATCCTCACTGGACTGAACAACAAAGAAAGCAATTGTGAGTGCAATTCCAGACACCTGCAAATGGCCCTCCAAAAAGGGCCACTGAAAATTGTTCTCAGATGCACTGACTGTCCCTCAGAAATATGTCATGTGCATAGAAAGAAATAAAGGCAAACTTTATTCAGAGGATTAAAATCATGTTGCATCCAAGGGAACAGTAGCCAAGGAATGGTTCCGTTTTTAACACAGACCTAACGTTACACTCAAGTTGCAATATTCTTACTGGCAAGAAAGCCAGGGGTGGGGAAGCGAGAGGGAGAGAGATAGAGCACATCTGCACATGGAATAAGCTTATGTCCATGTTAATTTGAAAAGTTGCTGAGTTAAAGTATACCAGTGGTGGGATTCAAATTTTTTAACAACCAGTTCTGTGGGTGTGGCTTATTTGGGGGCATGGCTTGGTGGTCATGTGACCAGGTGGGCGTGGCTACGTGCATAGGGACTACTCAGAGGGCTGAAAAAAGTGAATTATGACCGGTCCGCGCACTTACGACTGGTCCACGCACTTTCGACCGTCCTCACATTTATGCCCGTTGCAGCATTCTTAACAACCGTGTCACTCATTTCACAACTGCAGTGCTTCTCTTCACCACGGTGACAAGATAGGGCGCAAAACGTAAAATATTAGGACAGTCGTAAGTGCGACGACCGGTCAAAAATCACTTTTCAGCCCTCTGAGTAGTCCCTATGTGCACCCGGCGTGGCCAGGTGGTCATGTGACTGGGTGGGTGTGGCCAGCAGGTTGTTACCGGTTCGGGAGAACCGGTCCGAACCGGGAGGAACCCACCTCTGAGTGAAACCCTTTAGCAGAGAGGTCATTTAAGTTCTCCAGAAACAGCACACCCAGAAGAAGCAATCCTTAGATCCATTTGCACCACTTAAAGATACCAGCTGGTCTCACTCACCTCACAAGATATCCTAAGGAAATCATCCAATTTTAAGGAAAGATCACATGCCCCCCAGAAAGGCAGTAAAAAAATCAGTGCCAAGCTTGCATCTTGCCTCTTGGAAGTACACCCCAAAAGGACAGTGCCAAGAACTACTAAAGCAGTGAAGGAAGATCCCCTCCCCAGATAGAAAAAGCACTTGAGATAAGCCTAACTAGAATGAAGCAAAGGAACAAACACAGTAGCTGTTGCTTGTTAAACCAATTACCAGAACAAATAGACACAGGAACTAGTCAGATTTCTGAAGCTGCTTCTTTTCAGGAACAGAGATTAACATTTTTCCTTCCAAACAAACCTGAATAGGGAAAATTATCCCATCAATAAACACAGGATTAAACATCACCAAACACAGAATTAAACTTCACCAAAAACTAGTTTTAGACCAAAAGTGAGAAAGGATATGTAAACTCACGTTTGAATGTCAATCTTTCTAGCTAGCCAAGAAGCCTTGCTGAATGTCACTCATCTTGGTTCCTTGTCATTAAAAGCTTCTTTCCTGCAGCTCTGTGCTGGAAGAACTCCAACAGGGGAGTATTTCCTCCCAACAGCAGTGTAAAAAGCTTAAAACAACCCTTCCCCTCTAAGAAAGTCAAGCAAAGAAAAAAAAAAGTACCAGCAAAGAAAAGAAAAAAACTCCAGAGACAATAAGTCTAAGCGTACTGCCAAGAATGTAATAAGGGTTAATGGAGAGGCAGTTTCTGTAAACAGGGCAATAAAGATTAGGCTATAGAAACAACACCAGAATGTTGTAATTCCTTACAGGATTAACCCTGTAAACTGGAAAAAAAAAGGGGGGGGAGATTTCTTCTAACAACCAGTTCTCCGAACTGCTTAGAAAGTTAATAACTGGTTCTAGAGAACCTGTTAGACCTGGTAGAATCCCATCTATGGAGTATACACAAATATACATATTAAGCAAAAACCAACAAAACAAAAAAAGGCACATGAAATATGCATATCCGCTTTGGTGAATTACATTTTCTCCCATCCTTCCCCTACACGCAAAAAAATGAAAAACAAAAGGATAAACTCAAAGCTGAGAGTTACTTTGAATGATATTCAAATATGTTATTATTTGTTAGTAAGAGCCGAGGTGGCGCAGTGGTTAGAGTGCAGTACTGCAGGCTACTTCAGCTGACTGTTCAGCAGTTCAGCGGTTCAAATCTCACCGGCTCAAGGTTGACTCAGCCTTCCATCCTTCCGAGGTGGGTAAAATGAGGACCCAGATTGTTGGGGGCAATATGCTGACTCTGTGAACCGCTTAGAGAGTGCTGTAAAGCACTGTAAAGCGGTATATAAGTCTAAGTGCTATTGCTATTGCTATTAACAGAGTAGCAATATTAAGATTCAGTATATTCTGCAGAAATTCAGGTGCTTTCTTTTTTATTAGAAGGGCAGTTAAGAATCCATTAAGAAGAAAACAAGTTTGATAATGGTAAATTTAATTTTCTTCACAATTATGCTATGCAAATAAACATATTCCAAGGTTTGTTCTTGCTTCACCAGGCCTCCAGCTTCTAAGTACAAGCACATTCTTGTACAAAATAATACAAACTGAAGGAATGGTGTATCCTAACTGCTCAAAAGGTAGGTGTTAGTAATTTATTTTCTTTTTACTTAGACGGAAGTTCTAAAGATGCTTTTTTTCAAGAGGCAGGTTTCAGGTTTTTCTTTGAAGACGTTTTGCTTTTCATCCAAGAAGTTTCTTCAGCTCTGACTGGATGGTGGGGAATGGAACCATCCAGTCAGAGCTGAAGAAGCTTCTTGGATGAAAAGCAAAACGACTTCAAAGAAAAACCTGACAGTCCAGTTGCCTCTTGAAAAAAAGCACCTTTGGGATAACCATGACCTGGATGACTGAGAATCTCCATAGACATTTAGCGATACCTAGATGGAAGTTTTTTGTTATTCCAAGTTCAAGAAGAAGTTCCTAGCTCTGAACTCTCCTTCTAGTTACCTGGAGGAAATATATCTAGCATTCTCTGCCTATTTTCAATGTTCTGAGGTTGACAGATTATTGAAATTTAGTTTGAAACGGGATTGGGTATGTTTGAAAATGGAAAAGGCTGTGGCATATAAAAGTCTTTGGCACATATGGCAACTTCCAGAAACTGTAGAGCAGGCTAGGATTATAACTCCCCACTGAAGACAGTTGGCACACTGGAAATAAAAGCATTTATGGCCCTTTTGTTCTGCCAGTACTCACAAACATGGAAGCCAGCCAACACACACAGTTGGCTGGCCTCCAACTAAATAAAGTTGGAGGCCAGCCTGATTGGCGATCTCAATCATAGGGGCAATGTGGAGACTATTTGGAACTAGGCTGATGGACTGCAAGTAGAGAGGTTTGGGGCTGGATCCACGCTGACTGCTCTGGAGCAGGGGTGGGTTCCTCCTGGTTCAGACCGGTTCGCCCAAACCGGTAGCGGCCCGCTGGTGATGTCACGATGATGTCACCGAACTGGATTGGTCGGTGCTGGTCCGTGGGGGCCACCATCTTTTTTTTGAATTTTTTTTTGAATTTTTTTGAATTTTTTTTCCTTCTGAGCATGCACAGAAGCCGACTTCCAGCACTGTGCATGCGGTCACCATCTTTTTTTCGGCTTTGGGTTTTGTTTTGCTTTTCAGATTTTTTGTTACTGCGCATGCGCGCGCGCCCACATGGCGTACCCACGCGGCGCGGGAGGAAGCGAACCGGCAGCGAGGTAAGTTGGAACCCACCCCTGCTCTGGAGGTTCTTCCTGACATCAGTTGCAGTTTGGAGGACTAGGCATGGCCCCCAACTGCTGACAGGTCTGGTAGGACCATCTACAATCCAGAGGTTTTGCCTCCAACATTTAGTTGTTTAGTTAGTTGATTTTTATCCTGCCTTCGTTATTTTTATAAGTACATGAGAGCCTTCATCCTCCTCAGCCTGAGAGGAGAACTTTGGGCTTGAACTTGAACCTTCTTTGTCCCCTATGGTGATTTTGACCTGGGTGAGAAAAAATCATTGCAGACCTGGAGAGATTCTGACTTGGGTGAGCAGAGCTGCATGGTGCTTTTGAAACCAGAAGATATATGCTCTCCTGATGCTCTTGAACTTTATAGAGGGCATAAGAAATAACCTTGAAGGACAGAAGAAAAAGCCACTACCAAGGCAATAGTCAGAAAAATGGGTCTAGAAACTTCCAAGAAACTAACTTGAGAAAATATCTTAGTAAGACACATACACACTTTAGTTCATACAAAAATAAAGTGAGGGAGGGGAATAATCGCATTCATACTTGCAAGATAGTAATACTATATATTACAATAAAAGTATATACGGCGTTAGTTTCTTAATTTGAAAGTTATTGCTGTGAAAAGTCCACCCTCAAATCCCTGTACTTCATAATTGAACCTAACTTTTGCAAAATCAGCCATATAGGGCTGATATGGACCCAGGGATTGGCACCTTAACCCCCTATATCTGGTTTTCCTTTTGGGCATGTTTGGAGAGAGTGGGATATGAATTTGCCATGATAGCTTAATTTCTGTCTTTGAATTGCTGGGTGCCTGAGGGCAGGTGCAAAATGGGATGGGGGCAGGGTGCTGCTATGAGGACCTGGCTACACTGCACCTGGTTTTGTGTTTGTGTTATTTTTGGCAAACATGTGTTTTGGAGTGATTAGAAGGTGAGTGTGGTGAATGGATGCCTTGCCCTAGGATAGTGTAGGGTGGCAGTAGGATTGGAAGATGAGAAGGCGGTCCAGAACATGATGACTGTGATGGGCAGAAGGAGATGTGGGGTAGTTCTGGGGTGCAGGCTGCTCTTCGGGACAGTGGGCTTACCATTGAAAAATGGCATCCCTCCCCCCCCCAAAAAAAAGTTCTTGCAGCTCCTATGCTTCTGACATTTTGGAAATTGGTATAATTTTATAAATGTTTATAACTAATATATTTTTAATAAAGAAACAATTAAAAGTTTTGAAATGGAATGGTTGCACCCACCTTCCCCTTTCATTACATTTGCTATGTTTGGCAAAAGGTTTGGTGTATTGGTTTTTGGTTGGCCAGAGTTGTTTTTATTTGTATCCTATATGTTGTTTTTGTTCAGGGGTGAAATTCAAAATTTTTCCCTACCGGTTCTGTGTACGTGGCTTGGTGGGCGTGGCAGGGGAAGGATACTGCAAAATCTCCATTCCCTCCCCACTCCTGGGGGAAGGATATTGCAAAATCTCCATTCCCTCCCCACTCCTGGGGGAAGGATATTGCAAAATCTCCATTTCCACCCCACTCTGGGGCCAGCCAGAGGTGGTATTTGCCGGTTCTCCGAAATACTCAAAATTTCCGCTACCGGTTCTCCAGAACCTGTCAGAACCTGCTGAATTTCACCCCTGTTTTTATTTCTAATATATAACCGGTTATTAAGTACTCAAGTGGACTTTACATCTGGATAAATAACTACATCAAGTTGCAAGGAGGGTTTCATTTGCCCAAATCTTCCTTGCACACAATTTATCTGGCTATGTCATGACATCTCTAAATTATTCATATTTCCATTCTCATTTTTGTTGCCATTATAGGTAAGTAGAACATTTCATTTTTATGAATTTCGTATTTCTTCCTTCCAATGAACTGCAACAATATTGGATTTCTATTTTGCTGATTAATTCTTCTAATAATGTCATGAATTATTTTAACAAAAACAAAGGGGGAAATCCAATTAATGTTAAAAGAGTTGTGTATTCTGTTTTTCTAGGATCACATATCCTCTTTAGGGATATGACAAGCAAGAATGTAAATAAGAATAAGGTAAAATATGTAAGGGAAAGGATTTTCATTTTAAAAAAACATAGTGCAATCCAACATATTTATAAGCAGAAGTACACACAATATTAAAATAAAAAATGTATGAAATATGATTACAAACTAATGTATTTTATTATAATAATAGTCAGGCAATGATTAATTCTAAATATAAAATATCGGTAGTAGAATTATTCCATAGATATATAAACAGGAAGGGCAAGAAATTATCTACTGTTTATCAAGATTTATAGCTTATTTATTAGTCTTAGTTGTCATGTAAAAAATCCACACTTACAAATTGTGACAAATGGCTTAATCATTTTTTTAATCTAAAGATAAAGGAACGCCACAAATTAAGTTTCTTAATTGTGCAGTCTTATGACTCAAAAAAATGAGTCCTGACTATGGAGACTTCTAGTGCCAATAGCATCTTGTATTTCACTGTACACTATACTAACTTCTTTGGACCCCTATGCTCTGCAGAGAGGCAACAACATACAGTATATATGACAATAGTGTACATTCAAACCAGTTGTCTGCTGTTAACCCAAATGGCTTTCTTTCTCATTCCTGATATATATAGATCATCTTCCGTTTACTTTTTAACATGGCTGCATTTTCTATTGTACACACAAGCAAGTAATAATTATAATTATAGCACAATTAAATATAATTTAATATACTGAGCATAATGTAATGAGCATATTTAATATAAGTAGCTGGCCAAAGATTTTATGAACACTGAAATTTACTTTGCAGTAAAACATCAACTGTTTTGCACTCCCTAGTTCTTAAGTAGTCAGCCAATGTTCATTTAGCTATGAAACAATTGTTGAAAATATGTCTAACTTTAGATGATGAAAAATTATAGACTATCTCCTGATTTGTTTCCCATCTTGTCAGATATCAGCAACTACAATTGAAACATTCTAATGTTTAATATTTTCAAACATTGAAACTGATTTTGGAACCAATGGAACTAATCTCATGCCTAACCTAATCCTACTTCATTAATTAACTGCAGCAATTTCTTTTGACCACACTTAATCCTTTTAAGAAGGTCCAATGCATCTCCAAACATGGTTTCTGTAATCAGCTATTAATTCTGGCATAACTAAGGAATGTCCTATTGGCATTTGGAAAGAAAACATACATCCTAAAGTGTGCAGCATTGCAACATCTTTTGCTGCTCAGAATCCTTTTTCTTCCTTCTTTGTCATATCAACTTCATGCTGAGAATTAAGGCATTCTCAAATCTTTGTTTAGTTGTTTATTCCTACCATTACTTGTCCCTTAATTCATGTTTTCTAGGTGACCAAGTATTTTCCTTCAGCTCCTTCCTTCTAACTAAACTATTATCACTTACTTCTTCCAATTATTCTCTGGATTCTTGCTAAATTATCCCATTTCCTGAACGTTGTCTAAATAGATGGACAGTAGATACCTTGACTGAGAAATATTATCTGCCACAGTACTGCTATGATATTTATTAATGGGAAAATCAGAATCTCTGTTCAGTCTCAGGAAATTACAGTTCATGGCCATTTCTTGCTACCAATTTCAAAATTCAGGATTTAGAATATGCGTGAACATTCCATGACATCACTATGATTCATAGTGCATTATGTATACAAATTAGTACATAGATATTGAAACAATGCTCTCATATAAAGCATCTAAATATGCAGCTTCAAAGAACATTCAGAAATCTAGAACTTGAATTTTCATAACACAGCTGTGTTTGGTTTTCCAAACCGTAATTGTCAAGAAAAAAATGACAAATATGTCCAATTACAACAATTTTGCACTTCCAAAGAACAATTAGTAAGATTTGAACATTTACTACTGTGGATACTTCCTAAATAGGGGTGACATGATAGCAGTGTTCCAATATCTCAGGGACTACCACAAAGAAGAGGGAGTCAAGCTATTCTCCAAAGCACCTGAGGGCAGGACAAGAAGCAATGGGTGGAAACTAATCAAGGAGAGAAGCAACCTAGAACTAAGGAGAAATTTCATGACAGTTAGAACAATTAATCAGTGGAAAAACTTGCCTCCAGAAGTTGTGAATGCTCCAACACTGGAAGTTTTTAAGAAGATATTGGATAACCATTTGTCTGAAGTGGTGTAGGGTTTCCTGCCTAGGCAGGGGGTTGGACTAGAAGACCTCAAGGTCCCTTCCAACTCTGTTATTCTGTTATATTCTGTTAAATAGAATGACAGTGCAAGGAGAAATTTTGAAGGCTAGAAGACCTAAGACAAGGGAGCATTCCATTATAAGGAAGGACTGAAGGAGCAGAATATGGTCGATGACACAATGTGCTAGGCCACAATGTAGTCACAGTTCATTGAGCAAACATAATTAGCTAGGATCATACTTCAACTGAACACATAAATCATACCTGACAAACATTATCTCTAAGCCAAACAAAAGTCATATTGTATCTTAATACAATGATTCAACCCAGCAAATGAAAATCCTGAAAAGCATGGGTTATTTTTTTTTTAAAAAAACCAAATGGGAGTACGTATCTTCGTTTTTTTAAATTCTATACTTCAAAATGATTCAGAAGAAGTTTTCAGATTTTGCATGAGTATAAACATTGCACCTCACTGTTATTAAAGCAGCCCACCTTTTTCGGGCTTCTGTGCAAGCCTGAAAAAAATGCCACTATTTTAAGAGTCAGTTTAGATTTAATGAGTCTTTTGACCATTTTTAAAATTATTACTGAATTATGTTAACTCGTCTTTATGTTCTAAAACTGAGGTGAGCAGCTTTCTAGACGACAGGGGAGTTCTAAAAATTGATAGAATACCTCTCTGCGATTTTGAAGACATAAAAATATGACTATGGTACTGTAAGATCCAAAATAAGCATAACCCAATTTATAAAGAGAGACCCCCCCCCAAAAAAATAAGAAAATCATCCCCCGCTATAGAAAATTCCATCTACTCTTAAATTACTCTTCCATCTACTTTTATTCCCCCAAAAGTTAACGGGGATCATCAGTCACTAAAAATGCAATCCTTTCATTGCAAGTGATCTAAGGAGATTTTTGCTGATGTCTGGGAGATATTTTAAATGTTAACATTTTTAAATGGTGAAGTTATTATAATGAGCATTTGACTACCTTCAATGAAAGTTAGGGAGCCATCTAATTGACATACTTTAATTAAAAAATTCTTATGCTGAACAGGGGTGTGTGGATAATGCCCAAAATGGAACCTCCAACCTTAAGATTCAATGGAACTGTAAAAGTTATGGAATGTAACATTTTTATCGACCATTTCAACATGATGAAACTTTTTCTCTTTAAAATCTCTAGCTAATGTCACATTCCAATATTTGAAGAAACATAACAAAACAACTAGATAGAGTTTTCTACTTTCCACTGGCCATATAAAGGAATAACCTGGCATACAAAATTAGCAATATAAATTTGAAAAATAAATAAAATTTGTCCCACAACCAACCCCAAAGATAAGGGCAGCTTTTAAGAGCATTTCTCAATCCACTGATACACTGTTATTAAAAATATATAATGTCCAAACATTTAAGTGTTGTTCTAAATTAAATCAGGGTACCAACCTCAACATAAGAGGCATTCGGGCATTCTGTATACAGATTTGCACCATATGCCTCTTGCTACTTTATAAGATATAGATGGAAACTTTCAAATCATTACAATAATTAGAAATATAGTACATCTCAACATAGCAGAACAGAAAAACACTGTTACTGACTAATTTGCATGCTCGCTTAGTCAGCTTTCTGACTACTGATTCTCTCTCTGGCAACCTTTCAAATAGAGGATTAGCCTCTATGAGGACCAAGAATTTGTGGTTCAGAGAACCCTTTATAGGTGATACCATATATTAAATCACACTTTTACATGCAAAAATGTGCTCTGCTTTTGAGATAACGCAAAGCTCCAGGATGAAGATTTCACATAAAACACTCTCTTATCAATACTGGCAGAGAAGGGGAATACAGCTAGAGACAACAAAGCAGGCAACAGGAAAGCAGTTTCGTATTCATGAAAGTGGAAAGATAAGACTTCTAATTAGCCTATGACAAATGCATATTCCCAGGGCGCAGATGGATATGGGACTGCTTTCCATGAAGTTCATATTGTAAAATAAGTGTATGTATTTGATAAAGTTTAACTATAGATTGCCTTTGAAACATTAGTGTGGTCAATCAAATGCACACTTTAATCATATGCACACTTACTAAAAAGTATTTTACAGTTTAACAGTTATAATAATTAAGGTACAAGACAAGGACAATTGAACAGCAATGGATGGGGAAAAACATTACTGTGTAGTTTGCTACTTTTCCACATTCTTACTGTTGTCCAATTTAGCCACCATCCATAGTCATGGCTTCTGAGAATTTTCAACTTTTTGTCATTTTTTACCAAGAATTTAAGTTTGTACTTCTGTAAATCTTGGGAATCATACATGCCTACCCAGAAACAAAACAAAACAAAACAAAACCCCTCTTCCTTCTTGTACATGCATAATTAGAAGGGGGTGGGGTATCCAAGCAACAATACTCATATCAGCCTAACAAGCAGATAATAACCATATTGTAAGCGAGGGTATATGGAAATCAGTTACTCCTAAACTCATTACCAGTAGGCTAAACTTGATTCTATATTCAAAGATTTAACACAAAGTTAAATATAAGACAATTAGAACAGCAATGAATACAGAATCAAAAGTATTTTCTTAGAATGAACGGATACTCATTCCAATAAAAATCTGTGAATTGTTCCAACATTTAATCTGTCTTTTTAAATTCTATGAGGAATTCTGGATTGCAGTATGTTGGCAACTACATAACATCTGGACCAGGGGTGGGTTCTGGATCCGTTTGCTGCCAGTTCGCTCAGGGTCGCGCTGTGCACACATGCGTGCTTTGCGTGCGTGCCCCCGCAGCAATCAAAAAATAGCTTCTGCGTATGCGCAGAAGCAAAAATTCACTTCTGCGCATGCGCAGAAGCAAAATTCAAGACGGCAGTGCCCACAGAGACACCGAAAGAACCGGTTCCGTGACATCATCACCGGTTTACTAACGGTTCTAAAGAACCGGTTAGAACCGGTAGGAACCCACCTCTGATCTGGACTTGAAATCTCTCAGAATAATTTAAAATGTTTTAATTAAAAGGAGAGGTATATTCATAAAATAAAACATTATTTCTTGTTGTAAGAACATTCTGTGCATGTTTATAGAGGTGTATATGAGTTATTACTCCAGAAAACAATAGTAATTGACTTCTTCACTGTGTACCAAAGAGTATCCAGGATACTTTGTCTGCTTATTTTTCATTACAATCGATACAATGGCATCCATATGAGTGACTGGCTTCTGTTAATGCTTTGGAATGTCAGACATAATTGAATTAATATAAGTACCAGAAAGTGGGAGAATTCTAGTTCTACCTTTAGACACAAAGTCAGCTGGGTGACCTTGGGACAGTTACTTTTTCGCAGCCCCAGGAAGGAGGCAATGGCAAATCACTTCTGAAAAACCTTACCAAGGAAACTGCTAGGATTTGCCCAGGCAGACTACCAAAATTAGACACGACTGAGCAAAAGAAAAACAAAAGTACCAGTTACAAAATATTTACGTAATGCTGTTGGGGAATGGAATCAATGGGGATATACTATACCTACATATTTTCCCCTGCTACACTTATCAGTAAAATGGCACTATTGGATATTCTCCATTCCACTCTAGGAACGTATCTGCATGCCATGTTATATAATTCTTTAATATGTTTTGTGTAATGCACCAGAGTACTACTTCCTTTTACCTGTTGTTATATGACCAGGAAATTTTGGACGATTTTGGTTTTATTGAAGCATATTTTATTGTGCAATCTGATTCAACAATCTGTGTTTAATATTAACCATAGTTACATCAAATATGTCAAGATCAAAGCAGGTTTCCAAAGCTAATTAGTGTAGACCAGAATTTCAGTATCAGAGAATATCACAAATGGTTAATCAACAGTAGAAACTTCCAAATTCCCAGATATATAGGAAGGAAAAGGAGGAAATTATGTTTTAAATTTGTTGTGGTTCATATACAGTGTATTCATATGGCATGGAAGATGCAATGCATGATTAGTCAGAAATGCTCAGTAAACATAATTAGTATTCTTCAATTAAATTATAATGGCATAAAAACTTGATAATCGAAGGCCAAAAGGAACAACAACTAGACTCATATTTAGTTTTTTGAACTCTGTAATTTCATTATGGAATAAAGAAAAATAAAGCTGTGTCGATACCTGCTAAGGTAAAAAGAGTCAGAAGAATAACCTGAAGAGAAGGTGCATAGAGGACAATAACACTGTGAGATAAGGAAAAGGGGCTAAATGATGAAACAAAGTTGTGTGAAACAATTTTGAAGCAAGTACAACTCACGACCACAATTGAGCCCAAAATTTCTGTTGCTAAGAAGGACTGTTGTTAATTGAATTTTGCTTCATTTATTATCTTTCTTGCCACAGTTGTTAAGTGAATCATTGCAGTGGTTAAGTTAGTAACACAATTGTTAAGTGAATCTGGCTTCCCCATTGACTTTGCTTGTCAGAAGGTCCCAAAAGGTGATCACATGATCCCGGGACACTGCAACTGTCATAAATATGAACCAGTTATCAGGCATCCAATTTTTGATCACCTGATCATGGGGATGCTGCAATGGTTATTAAGTGTGAAAAACAGCCATAAGTCACTTTTTTCCAGTGATATTGTAACTTCGAACAGTCACTAAATGAACTGCTGTAAGTCGAAGACCACCTGTATCTGGTCAAACTGATATTGATCTGATTCACCAATGAACCTCCAAAAAGCAAAGGGTCAGTTCTGACCTCTGCTTGCTAGAGAAAATCAGATTGAAACTAGGTCAGTTCCAATTGGTCTCAGCAGGGTCCTAAAACAAACAGAATGTACCTTTAGGAGCAGCCAAACAAAGGTTCCCTTTACCCGAACTCAGCAGATGCCAAACCCATCTCCTTTCATCCTGGGCAAGTGTCTGCAGAATGATTTCAAGGGCATCTCACATTTGGAGTGTTTTACAGTTCCCAACACTCTCCTTTGTCAGTGATTGTATGCTATGCCAATTTTAGGCACTCCCATTATGTTGCTCAATCAAGCTTTTATCAATTAGCTCCCAGATCATCAATTCTCTATAAGAATATTTTTGTAAAAAAAAAAAAATCCACATTCGGATTACTGTTGTTTTTTTCATTTACACTAAACATATCAATGTCTTTACACTTCAACATCACTTTTTCACACATTTACACGTTTTTTAAATTTGCAGCTGGAAATGTTCAAAGCACACAAATCTTTGTTCTCAAGCATAAATGTTATCCTTGATAACAAAGATTATTAGTGAATGCCACATTATTTCATTGCCCTATAATCTCCCCCAGCTGGTGTACACAAATCTACCATGTCTCTTTAGAGTATAATTCTACCACCTGAAAAGGACAATTCCACAATGATTTCTGCTCTTAAACAGTCTCATTAGCATGCACAAAAATTGTTTAGCAATAAAAGTGTTTTAGTTCTTTAAGCAAACCCAGCTGGGTTTCATACAACAAAATTATGTATTTCAAAATGTACATTATATCCATTCTCTGGTTTTTCTTCACTTTGTCACTATCTCAAAAGTGTGGATACAAAAAAAACCCTAATTTGTATTCTCATATATCTGTAGTAAAAGCCTAAGGCACTACAGATGTTAACCAACTTTTTAGTCCCTATAGATTCCATTCTGTTTTGCTTTTCAGAAATAGCATTACACACTTTTACAGGCTATTCACACGTTGCTCAATTTTTTGTTGCCTGATCCAGTTCATTTGGATCTGACGTTTTAAATCTAATGCCCTGTGCAGAATTGACTTTGTAAACTGCCTTTGTTGGGTCTAACTGACTTCAAATATATTCATTTTTTTAAAAATTCCTTGTTATTAACTACTGTGCATAATTTCCTGTTGCCTGATCCAGTTCATTTGGATCTGATGTTTTAAATCTAATGCCCTGTGCAGAATTAACTCTGTAAACTGCCTTTGTTTGGTTTAACAGACTTCAAATATATTCATTTAAAAAAAATCCTTTGTATTAACTACTGTGGCTATTTTAATGCTAGTTTATTTATTTATAATTGTTGGTTTATTTGAGTTATATAAATATAGGGGTACCTCAGTATTTGACTGCTTCAAAACTCATTGAATTTGGCATTTGACCATTTTGATGCAAATGTGTCCTGGTACTCATAGTTTCTTTGGTATTCAGCGTGCTGCAAAAGGAAGAGGAAAATGGCCACAGAGGGCGGACAAGAAGTTGTCCATGCTGGGAAGGTCACTGACATAGGAAAAAGGACAGACAGAAAGTTTTTCCAGGCCAAAACAAAGGTCATGTGGTAAGTCATCTGATTCGTTTGGCGCTTGTAGTTTTTAGTACTCGTCATGCCTCCCAGAACCAATTAACATCGAGTACTGAGATAGTACTATAACCCATATTATATTCTTGCCCAAAGAATAAAATTTGGGTAAGATTTAAGAAGAATATTTCAGCTGGATAATTCATCCACATTCTGTATTCCATAGCTTAGAAGTGACTACTCTCGAAGAGGCCTATAAACAACTAACTATCCATTCTGTATTCCATCCCCAGTGGCCAACCAGACGATTTCAGGAAAGGGGCGTTGGTCTTACCTGATACGCCTCTTCTCAACAGGATGGGTTGTCCTCGTCCACTCAGAGTGAGGACCGAGTCTGTCATTTTTGCTGGGTCCGCCCTCTTATGACCCAGATCCGGCGAGAGACACAGAACAGACCCGACGTGGATTATAGACCAAAAACGTCTGAGAAACAGCCTCCCCTCCTGAAACCGCCAAAAAAAAAAAACAGAAGAGGGCGGCACTGGCAAGCAAAAATAGTTCAAAGGGAAATACTCTTCATCGATGCAAGCATATGTGCGGCCACTAGGTAAAGAACCGCTTGGACCCCTACGGGGCGGGACTGAATGATGGCTCCGCCTGTTGAGAAGAGGCGTATCAGGTAAGACCAACGCCCCTTCTCCAACGTGGGAGGAGCCATCATTCAGGATGGGACCTACCAACGCCCATGAGTCCCCAGGGAGGGCAGGTCCAAGCCCCTATCACAGCTACTCCCCCACAACTTGTTGTAGTACCCGTCTTCCGAAGGCTGCGTTAGCCGACGCAAATTTGTCTATTTTGTAGTGCCTGATAAAAGGCGAAGGGGAAGTCCAAGTGGCCGCACGACACACCTCCAGTAGAGGAGCCTGAGTCACCCAGGCAGCAGATGTAGCCGCACTCCGAGTTGAGTGGGCCGTAATCCCCGAAGGCCTCGGTAGTCCGGCCACTTCATAGGCCTTGGCGATGGTGCCCTGAATCCAGCGCCCAATGGACGTAGCCGACACCTTCCTGCCCAGCGAATGAGGCAAAAATGCCACAAAAAGGGACTCCGTCTTGCGAAAACCGCGAGTACGGTCGATATAAATGCCAACCGCCCGACGAACGTCCAGAGTGTGCCAGACCTTCTCCGAAGGGTGAGAAGGGTTGGAACAGAAGCTAGGCAAGACCAATTCCTGAGTCCGGTGAAATAGGGAATTAACTTTCGGAACAAATGAGGGGTCCAAACGAAGCACCACCCTGTCCGAGTGAAATATGCACAAGTCCTTACGAACCGACAGAGCCGAAAGCTCGGAAATCCTGCGAGTCGAGGTGATCGCCACCAGAAAAGCCACATTGAAAGAAAGGAAATGGAGGGAAGTTGAACGTAAAGGTTCATATGGGGCTGCCGTGAGGGACTGCAATACCCTGGGGAGATCCCAGGTTGGGTAACGGTGCACAACGGGAGGACGAAGAGTGGACGCCCACCGCAAGAATCGGCGCACCGTTGGAAACTGACCCAGCGAATCCACCCGATCGCAGGATAGCACTGATGACAAGGCCGCAACCTGGCGACGAAGGGTATTCGGAGAAAGACCCATATCCAAGCCCCGCTGGAGAAACTTCAGAACCTTGGGCAAAGGAATGTTAGTGGGTGAAAGGCCCTCCGATGCACACCAGGAACAGAAGGATTTCCAGGTGGAAGCATAGATGTGCTCTGTAGATGGTCGACGCGCAGCCTGAATTGTTAAGATTACATCCGAGTCGTAATCCTGCCGCCTTAGAGCGCCCCGCTCAACCTCCAAGCGGTCAGTCGCAACCACTGCAGATCCGGGTGTGACAGCGGTCCCTGAGTGAGCGCTGCATCCATGGCGGGAATCATCCACGGAGGCTCCACAGATAAGGCCTTCAGGTCCGCGAACCAGGACCTCCGCGGCCAGTGAGGCACCAACAGAATGACCTCTGCTTGATGGCTCAGGATCCGCTGGATGACCTGGGGCAAAATCGCCAGTGGTGGGAAGGCGTAGAGAAGGCCCGGGGGCCACCCTGTCCACAGCGCATTCACCCCTTCCACCACCGGGGAAGGGAACCGAGAAAAGAACCTCGGTACCTGCCTGTTCTCTGGGGTGGTGAACAAGTCCAGCTGAGGGAGACCAAAGCGGGCCACGATGGACTTGAAGATGGCAGGATGCAGGCGCCACTCTGCGTGGTCCATCTCCGAACGGCTGAGCCAATCCACCCGGATATTGGCCACTCCGGATATGTGGTCCGCAGACAGGGAAAGAAAATGCCGTTCCGCCCACAGACCAAGTCTGAGCGCTTCCGTCATGAGGGTGCGCGACCGTGTGCCCCCCTGTCTGTTGATATGGGCCTTGACCGTCGTGTTGTCCGTGAGGACCAGTATGTGACGGCCCACCAGGGAGGCACCGAAAGCTTTGAGGGCCAAGAATACCGCCCGAAGCTCCAGCCAGTTGATGGAAGCCGCCGACTCTCGAGGTGACCATCGACCCTGAGCTAGTTGGCCGTCGGAGTGAGCGCCCCAGCTGGACAGGCTGGCGTCTGTCGTCACGACTACTCTGGATGACTCCCGGAACAGACACCCCCTGACAAGAGCCTGGGACCGCCACCACGAGAGAGATCGGATAACTGCTGGAGGCACCAAGACCTGGGATGGAGAGGTGCCGCGGCCTGCCTTCTGAAATGGTAAAAGAAACCACTGAAGCTCCCTGGAGTGCAGGCGTGCCCAAGGAACGATCGAAATAAAGGAAATCATCTTCCCTAGGAGAGTGGATAGGAGGGCTATAGGGGCCCGGCGATCCCTCTGGATCTGTGAAACCAAGCTGACCAGGCTGTTCCGTCTCTCCTGAGATAACGAGACCCTACACTCCAGGGTGTCAATAACAGTGGGGAAGGGTAGTGGAAGGGTCAAGGTGGCTCTTCCCTAAGTTTCCGGAGAAGCCATGCCTCTCCAGCGTGGAGATCACCACCTGGAGATGGTGCCGTGCCAGATGATCAGATGCCGCCTGGACTAGAATATCGTCCAGGTATCACTGGAGTCTTACGGGAATCAAGCGTAGGTGGGCAGCCACTGCTGCAAGGATCTTCGTAAAGACC
>QLTV01003402.1:1838464-1849862 GCA_003457575.1 Thermophis baileyi
GGTCACAATTCAAGGTGTTGGTTGTTACCTTTAAAGCCCTACATGGCTCAGGACCAGTTTATCTGCGTGACCGCCTTATGCCACATTCCTCCCATCGACCAGTGAGGTCGCACAGAGTTGGCCTTCTTCAGGTCCCATCGGCCAGACAGTGCCGGCTGGCGGGACCGCGGGGGAGGGCCTTCTCTGTAGCCGCTCCGACTCTGTGGAACCAACTTCCCCCCGAGATCCGTACTACCCCCACCTTACTGGCCTTCCGTAAAGCCGTTAAGACTTGCCTTTTCCGGCAGGCCTGGGGC
This sequence comes from Thermophis baileyi, assembly GCA_003457575.1. Lineage (NCBI taxonomy): Eukaryota > Metazoa > Chordata > Lepidosauria > Squamata > Dipsadidae > Thermophis > Thermophis baileyi. The sequence goes on from QLTV01003402.1 coordinate 1,838,761, forward strand.
CAATAGTTGTTCTGATTGGCCCATGCATGGTTGTGTGAATGTTTTATTTTAAATATAGTTGGGGTTTTTTTTTCCCCTTTCTTTTTTAAATTGTTTTTATATGTTTTATTTTTTTATGATGTAAGCCGCCCAGAGTCCTTCGGGAGTTGGGCGGCATATAAATTTTATAAAATAAAATTATAAAATAAAATAAGTATTTCAAGTAAAAAACCAACATATCAACATAATTTTAAATAAGAATATTATAATAGTAATGATTTTCAGTTTGCCATCAGGAACTTGCCATCTTCTTTTTTGATTTTTTGATTTTACAGCACCCACATATGGTGGACCACTTATGAGTCGTTGCTAGCTCAGATCTTATCACTACATAAAAAGTCGCTTTGGGTGGTCACGTGGATACCTTTAAATTTAACAAATAAAGTTATCTGGATTTTTATTTATTTATGTTGCCACTGTGCCTCACTTTCAACTTGCTTATATTAAACATTAGTACTCACATTCCGTGCACAGCTGCCGCCGCCACCACCACCATCACCCAAATAGTGATAAGGGAGAAATTCATGTAATTAGTATTCTAATGTGAAATTGCACCAACTGTGGGACTGTACAGATCTTCCAAAAGGTACTTCAATGTTGATCATTCAATCAAGCAATCTTTTGAAGCGGCTTCCTATGCAGGTAGTGGAGGAGAATAATATGAGGCTATAAGGTAACATAAAGCTTGGTCAAAATAATATCATTATTTCTTCACCTCAAGGAGCCATGAAGTGAAGTGAAGTGAAACAAAGGCACCTCAGCCAGGCTGCCTAATTTGCTCTTTTAAATCTACATGTTATTCCATATGTAAATGAACACCAAAATCCTCACTGTTTTCAAATTCTGTAATGAGAGAGAGAGAGAGAGAGAGAGAGAGAGAGAGATTTGAAAGGTAGAGGAACTTCATATGCAAACAAAATGGTGTTCTTTTTTTTCATAGAATTATTGGGCTGGAAAGGATTTTGGAAGCCGCTTAGTCTAACCCCCTGCCCAAGGCAGGAGACATTATAACATCCCAGACAAATGGTTGTGTCTTGAAAACCTCCAGCTATGGAGAGCCCACAACTTTGAGACACAGAAATTGTTCTCATTGTCAGGAAATTTCTCCTCAGTTACAGATTGGATCTCTCTTTAACAAGCTTTAACAAGCTACCCATTGCTTCTTGTCCTACCCTCAGGAGCTTTGGAGACTAAATCAACCCACTCTTCTCTGTGGCAGCCCCTCAAGTACTGGAAGACAGCTATCATGTCTCCTCTAATATTTCTATTTGTTAGGCTAGACATATCTAGTTCCTTTAACCATTCATTACACTACTTAGCCGTCAGACTCCATATCATCTTTGCTGCTGTTATCCACACTCTTTCTAGGGCTTCAGCATCATTTTTGTATTTTGGTAACCAGAATTGGATGCAGTATTACAAACGTGGCCTTACTAGTGCAGTATAAAGTAGTACTGTCACATCTTGTGAACTTGATGCTATCCCTCTGTTGATGCCAACTAGGATTGTGTTGGCTTTTTTCGTAGCTGCAGCACACTGCTGACTCATACTTAAGTGGTGGTCCACTAAGACATCTAGATCCCTCTCACAGTTACTACTGTTACTACTGTTGAACCAGGTACTGCCTATTCCGTAGCTGTGCAGTTGGCTTTTCCTACCTAACTTTTCTCTTTTTACTTTTTTTTTTTTAAACTTTTTTTAGTTTACTAAAATTTTAGTTTAATTCTTTTCGGGAAAACATTTTAAGGAAAAAAAAATGCATATTTGGGGGCATGATATTTTGGACAAATATAAACATTTTGTGTAGGTTCTTTAAAAATATTTGCAAATGGAAATGTTAAACCAGTTGAAAAGATAATGAAAAAGCAAAACTGAATGTGACAAATCTCCCATTCTTATACCAACTGGGACTTTCAGAGAAGAAAAACGATGTGATGTGGGACTCTTGCTGAGCTAGTAACTGCAATCAGTCACTTATTCTAGCTTATTCATAAATTTTCATGAATGGAGCTGTCACTATAACAAGGATTTCAATCTTCCCCCACTCTTTCCAAAATAAAAGCGGCAGAAGCTGGAATGATCTTCATTTTTCATTTGATTTTCAAAATACACAACAGGAGAAAGGGATAGGAGAAGAAAGTTGTGCTGTAACTGAACAGGAAGAGGATATGAAAAGAAAAATAAATAAATAAGGGAATCCTGGAAAAAGGCTCATAGAAACAGTTGTGGTTGTGCTATCCAGAAATCTTGAAGTGAGGTGGCACTGAAGAGCTGATGTTGCAGCGGGTAAGAGCCCGAGTTCCTAGTTCAAACTTGTTTGTGCAGTGAAGGCAAGCCACCCTATAATCAATCCAACACCTGCATTAATAAATAATATTGTACATTGTATTATAGCTCTCTTAAGAATTCTAATTTATGTAAACATGGGAGCATTGAGCTAGCCTTTAACAAACCACTGCATGTTGGCCATATTGGCTGCAGGTTATTAAATTCATTTGCCTGCAGAGGAAACAACCAGGGAAATAGATTTGGGTAAGATATTCGGAAAACTTTCTTGATAGTACCTGCTATCAATTATTGGGATGACTCATAAAGCGGTATGTCCAAACACAAATTAGATGGCTAATTCTTCAAAATATTTTAACAGATCCTTCACTAACCTCGAAGTTTGACTTGATGACCTCTAAGATCACTTCTAATTGTATGATTCTATGAACTATAAGGAAAAGAGTATCTATCTAAAAGAGCCATTGCATAAGTGTAAGTACTATTGCTATTGTCAGGCAAATAGATATAATACTAGTATGTAATTAATCACAAGTTTCTTGAGGACAATGTTGTCACTTAAAGAAAGTAGTTATTAGGGATTATGTAAGTGAATGTGAATGTTTTTGCAAGGAACAATAAACATCCAAAGAGAAGGACTGCTAACTATAGAAAATATTTATAAATGCTGCCACTTCTTTTCAGACTGCTGATGCTCTTTTTTGAAAACTTGTTATGAGTAATCTTTGACTACACATACTATAAGATATCACTTGTATTTTCCCTCATATTGCTCATTTTTCTGATAAAACCCTAATTATGTCTGAGAATATGCCTTAGGACAGTCATATTGCTGGTTTCTAAACTGTGATAACAGAAACAATTACACCCAAGGTATCTGAATTTTTCTAAAGTTGGTCTTTAGCCTTGGAAACAATTAGAATAGCTCTAATTTTTCTAAAGTTGGTCTTTAGCCTTGGAAACAATTAGAATAGTGATTTTGTGTATAAATGTATAAATGTTTTTTACTGTTAATATTAAGAGATTATATTTATTTCTCCAAATACTGATAGAATTAAATTTAAGAGCACAGAACCTAGCATGATACACATAGTCCTTGTTTAACAACTGGTCACTTAACAACCATTCCAAGTTATGGCAGACCCTTCAAAAGCTACTTACAACCCAGTTCTGGAGTTCTGATGGCTTCACAAACACCCTGTGGCCCATATGACCCCGTTTCAGGCATTGGCAACCAGCTCATCTTTACAGCTGCTTGCAGCATTCCACAGTCATGTGATTGCAATTTATGACATTTTTTGCCAATTCTGGCCATATCAGCTGGTTTCCAACCAAAAATAATGCTGATAGGAATACATGGATTTGCTTAACAACCACAGGGTTCATTTAACAACTGCGGCTTAAATAGCAATAGCAATAGCACTTAGACTTATATACCGCTTCACAGTGCTTTACCGTCCTCTCTAAGCAGTTTACAGAGTCAGCATATTGCCCCCAACAATCTGGGTCCTCATTTTTACCGACCTCGGAAGGATGGAAGGCTGAGTCAACCTTGAGCCTGGTGAGATTCGATCTGCCAAACTGCTGGCAGCCGGTGATCAGCAGAAGTAGCCTGCAGTACTGCACTCTAACCACTGCGCCACCGCGGCTCTTAAAAACTTCCATTCATAAAATCAGATCCAAAGGGGTCACGACCCACAGGTTGAGAACCACTGACTTAGACTTATATACTGCTTTACAGTGCTTTACAGCCCTCTCTAAGCGGTTCACAGAGTTAGCATATTGCCCCCAACAATCTGGGTCCTCATTTTACCCACCTGGGAAGGATGGAAGGCTGAGTCAACCTTGAGCCGGTGAGATATGAACCGCCGAACTGCAGTTAGCAGTCAGCTGAAGTAGCCTGCAGTGCTGCACTCTAACCACTGCGCCACCTCGGCTCTTTGAATCAGGAATTTTTGACAGGAATTTTTGTAAGGTTTGCAATAGATCAGAAAAAAAATAGGAGGAAATTGCAGTTTAAAGTGGAAAAAATAAAAGAATTAGAACAAATTCACAAATTTAACCCTAACCCAAAATGAAAATGCAGAGAAATTTAAACAAAGTTAAGCAGCAATTTTTAATAAATTGATTAATTCTCCCTCCCACAAAATATGTCAAATAAAATTACCTTGAGAACTCATATAAAGCTGGAAAAGCTTTGGTGTACAAATTAAGAAAGAAAAGGAAAGAAGGAAAAATAACAGCAATAAAGAAAAAGAATAAATGATTATTAACCAACCAAGATAGAAAATTACATAAGAACTTGAAGAATTCTTCAAGAAATTATATTCTAAGCACAATATTGTGGGGGGAAAAAAAGCTTGAAAACATATACTGTTTAAAGAATTTATAGAAGAACATAGAGAAACATTTAGTAAACTGCAACAATTCAGGAGATTAAAGAAACAATTTTTTTTAAAAAAAATTGAGAAGTATCCAGGGAATAATCCAGAGAAGACCCAGTCATATCAATCAATTTCTCTATTGAGTGTGGATTATATTTACTATAATATTGATTCAATGTCAGAAAAAGTACATTTTTGCCTATAAATAAACAAGTTACAATGTGAAAAGGTACATAAAGGACATGTAGATTGATATGTTCTACAATATACCAATAATAAGCAAAGGGGGGGTGTAGCAATAACACTTATAGAAAAAGCTTTTGATAATTGGAGTGGCCCTTCTTATTAGCTCTTTAAAATAAAATGATTCAAAGTGTCTGCTCTCTCCTTTATTTTTTATAATTTTTTTTGAGAATTTGGTAGACTTCAGAGAGAAAAACAAATATTTGGGATTATAATTCAAAATGAAATGCTATGCAAGCAAAGAAGTATTATCTGTTGTGCAATCCCAGAGTTTACATAAAACAACTGATTAAAACAAACAAAGGTTTTGAGGAATTCTCTGGTTATAAAATTAATAAAAAGAAAACAAAGATAATAACAAGATGTCTGCTCTCAGAAGAAGTACACTTTGTAAAGGGGAAAAAAATCAGTTGTGAGATAAAAAAAACAACTGTGAAATATTTGGGACCCCATCAGTAGTGGGTTCTAAAACCCATTGCTACTGGTTCGCGTGCACCGGGCGGGTGGGCGGAGCCTTCCACCGCTGCCACTACCGGTTCTAAGAACCGGGCCGAACCGGGAGCAATCCACCGCTGGACCCCATCAACAAAGACATATTTTAGAAGATTTATTGTAAATTACAGAAAGAAATAAATCAAATACTGGTGGAAAACTGAAAACTTTCATGCTTAGGTTTAACATGACAGGAAAAATGGATAGACTACTCAAGACGAACTTTCAATTCCAAATGACACCTATTCTAAACTAGAACAAATGTTTGCAGTAGTGGCAAAGAATAATTACAGATTTATATCGAGTGGGGGAAAACAGAGAATAAGATTTAAACTTTTGAAAGATGCAAAAAAGGCAGATTTGCATTTCCTAACCTTAAAAAATATTATTACCCAAGCTGCCAATCATGGATACCAGAATGGGTAAAATCCTGGACATTTCCTGTACTCATAATCATGTTTATACTTATATCTGTTACCTTATACATGCTTGACAAAATAAATAAAATAAAATAAATAAATAAATAAATATCAAACACGGTGTTCTGCCCCAGCTACAAACCACGAAGAACGCAGCACACACAAAGTCCGTGCAAACCTTATTTTATTAAATAAAGATTACTAATAAGCTGTCTTAGTAATTTGTTCAAACAAAAATACGGTTTCAATCAGTCTTTTATGAACAAGGGCTGTTAATTCAATTTCATTAACAGCCGACAAGAGTCCAAGGTAAAATAACTAAATTCTTGATGCAATAGTCTTTCCGATATCAGTAATCTTACTGTGGTTTGGCAAGACGCCCAGAAGCAATTAGCAGAACAGATAACACAGGAAAACCAGAGCCAAAGAGACATTTTCTACACTAGGTGATTATGAAGAGTTGTTTCCTGCAAATTACTTCAGCCAATGTCATCCCTTAAGTAGGCTAGGGGCATGGCCAATTAGCCCCAAGCCTTACTCCCGAGGAGACCTCTTCCTCAGGAACCATTCCTGCCTTTTGGCCGCTCTGTGTGCCCGTGCATTGAGAATAGGCTTCTCCTCTTCTTCCTCTTCACTGATGGGAGCTTCTGGAGGTTCTGAAGGTCCTGGCTGAATCTCCACCTCTGGCACTGAGTCCTCACCAACCTCCTCACTGTCCGACTCAGGTACCAGCTGCACAGGCCGCTGGCGCATCACCACAACAGCCTCTTCGCTGTCGGAGTCTGCAACCAGCTGCACGGGTCGCTGGTGGGCCACAACATACAGAAAGAACTGGCCTAGCCAGTTCTTTCTGTGTTTGATATTCATAGGCACATTAAAGGAAGAAGAATCCCTTAGGTTCCTTTAGACTACCATTCTACAATCACCATGTTTGGTCCCTGGAATCAACATGCCTTGTTTAACAAGTTTTTAACTTAAGTGGGGATCTTCACCCAGTGCTCTTGTACTGGTTTAAAGTATATATTTAAAATATTTTATCTACTGTAGCTCGCTAGTTGCACCCTTTCCTGGATCAGAATAACTCGGCAATGGCGCATCATGTACAAATAACTTTCAGACTGGATCACTGAAAAGAATTATACATATAGTTGTCCAAAAGTATGCCCCAGAAGCTTCAACTGGGTGTGGACTTTGACAGGATGAGGTGGTAAGCATTTGTCCAAGCAGTCATCAGGAATTGGACCCAACTCAAGATTACTTAGTTAATTCTGAGTGCTTTAAGTAGAATGTGAGTACACCACTTCAGAATAACTATATTGTCATGTTATCTGCATCTGAGTTCAGTTCAAGCTTCTTTTTAATATAAAGGCCTTTCTGTAATTGTCTCTTAAGAATACCAGTCTCTGTGGGATATTCATATTGAGTTTACACTGTTTCTTTTTAGTGCTAAATCAAATGCTTATTATAGCTGTTTGGAAGATGGTACACTTCCACTATTTTCCTTAGTCAGGTACAGCATCTTCTTCATTTGTTTCATACAAGTATGTGCTAAAGTTCATGCCTGAGAGAAAGAGTGTATACAAACTCAGATATTATCTAGTATTTAGATAATTGGGAAGGTTGCATTATTTTATCTGTTAACTACTCAAAACAATCATGTTGTAAAAAGGGACAGTCATCCTAGATGCTGTTACTTTTTTCCCGTTTGTTCTAAGTGAAGAGATAATTAATAAAAATTTCTCTACAGACCTATATCTAGGTCTTAGGTATGGTAAATTATGTTTCTTTTTTAATATATCTGCAAAATGATAAGACGGATTATTGTCTCTTTATCAAATGTGAACCATCTGGGCTGATCTGCTGGTTTTCATTTGGTTCCTAGTATACGGAAACATTAAGATCAGTATTTCCAAATCTCCTAAGAATGTATGGAAGTCCAGGAGCAAAGTTGGAGGGGGGGAAAAGATGTCTAACAGTGCCAGAAACCTTGGTTATCAGAAAATAAATGATATAAAAATGGTACTATACCTAATGATTAACAAGTTAATACTAACTGCTAAAAATTAACAATGTTGTATTAAGCTGTAAAAAGAAGATCCAGTCCCAGTTCAATGGCATTCAACCATTAGAAAACACAGGAATTTAAAAGTTCAATGTGCATGAAATTAATATATGCAGTTTATATTGAGTCAGACCACTGTCCCCTCAACAGGCTTCTTCTGTGGACAGCAATAACTCTTCAACATCATCCTAACCCTTCGACTCACAATTACCTTAAGGACTGATTGGAAATGTAACTATGCGTGCACCGTAAACTATGTGAGAAATTGAATCTTCATTCTATTCAGGAGCTGGCAGCAGTCTATACAGCTTAGTCAGTTCCGTCCTGCATAAATTTGTTAGCTATTGATTCCCTATAGTATATCTTTCTTTCATTCTCCATACACTGCTTACCCAATCACAATGCATGGGTAATGCAGTGCATTAAAAACAGATCACAAACACGGTTAATATATTTGGAATGCCAGGTTCTTCAGAAAATGCTGTTTAAAAGTGCAATCTTAAATAAAGGAAACAAAATAAAATATACTCTACTGAGATAACTAATAACTTTCCGTCGGCAATTAATCAGAGCTGACATTTTCTTCTGGAGAAGTGTCACCTTGATACCTTACTTATTTGGAAATAAGCAGCTGAACATCAGCCAACCCTATTTGCTGCAAGTGGATCAGGCTGTCATCTGTAAAGATTAAGCAAGTAAATGCATCACTAGATGGAGCTCATTATCTGCCAAATGATTCAGTAAACATTAGAAAAATACTAAAAGCATGATTTACATAGCCCACGTAAATCAACTAGATTTATAGTCACAATCATTTGAGTTGCTTCATTTTTCCTTTTTAAAAGTAGTGTTCCTGAAATAGACATTTAGAATGACTTTTCTTTAAAAGACACAGTTGTAGAAAGCTGGGGCATGGGTCTAAAATCATTGGAATCAACATCAAATTCCTCTCACACAATTTCCAAGCACATCTGTATGTCTTCTTTTCATTCAAAGATCTTGTATTACACCATAATTTTCTTTCTGCCAAGCAACTCTTCAAGTATTTAGGATTTTGGAAGCATGAGAAATGGGTTATTCACATTTCTTTTTGAAGTACAGAGAGGTTATTAGGCAGTGAAAGTTTGGGGCAATATTCAAATTACAATGTAAATTTCAAAATCATTGAAATTAATTAAACATGTTAATTAAAATATTTTAAAACCTCAATCGGATATGCTAAGTAGTATATCTTGAACCTTCTGTTTATATCCTTCCTAAAATAACCAAACATTTACTGACAATCATCAAGTAATAACGCCAACAGTGAGGAAAGGTATTAATTAAGTATTAATTGTGTAACACATTTTTACTGTTAGACATAGTATGATGTGGACTTCTTCAATAACCTCCGCCGCTCTATTGTATGCTGGTTTTAAATAAAAAATATATCATAAAACAAAGAAAAGAAAGAAAAGAAAATAGACTCCCTTGATTGTTGAAAGGTAAAAGGCCACATTTAAAATTGGTTTGTGTTAGAATATTTATGACTGGGAGAGCCATGTTAACAAGGTTAGCCAATGAATAGGCATAGCAACTGAGTCAGCCAATGGGAGCTAACCACATCTGAGTCTGTGCAGAGAATCGAAACTGAAAACTTAAGCTTAAGGCTGGGCGTGGTTCCAGTCTACTCTGCTCTTTGTCCTCTCTGTGCTTGTCTGCTGCTGAAATGAAACTAACTCCTGCATGTGTTTACTTGAAGAAATAATCTGCCTGTGGTATTGTATGTATATATTACTATGTTTATAAATAAGTTATAGAATACAGCTGAATCAGTCATCTGTGTGTGCTTCTGGTTTTGATTTTTTCCAACAAACTCTGATAGGTTATGGGCCCAGAGCACACTTAAGACTGCATTGTAATTTAAGCTGAAGAGACTGCCTGTGTTTGGAAAGAGAAACAAGGCAGAGATTGCAGGATGGCTGCTGTTGAATTTAAGGAATGCTCTGTGCCTCGTTTGGGGCAGAAGAACTATATAATATGGGCTGCAAAGATGGAATGTTTCCTGAAGGCTAAGGAGCTGTGGGATTTCGTTATAAATCAACCACAGGGAGTTTTAGCAGCTGCAGAGCAAAGAAAATATGACAAAGCAATGGCTTATATCATCTTAAGTTTAGAAGATGAACAGTTTATCAATGTAGCTGATTTAAAGACTGCAAATGAGGTCTGCCTGAAATTAAGAACTGAGCATGTGAGTGTGTCTGCATGCAATATTGTATAATTATCAAGGAAATTATACAGAGCCTGTCTGCAACCAGGTGAATATGTGGAAAGACATTTATTGCAAATGCAAACTCTGTTTGTGGAGTTGGAACAGCGTGGAATGAATATTCCTGAGTCCCAGAAGGTGTTGTTAGTGTTAAACAGCCTTGATGAAACTTGGGACATTGTTTCTGCAGTGTTTGAATGCAAACAAGAGCAGGACTTGCATTTGGAAGCCCTGAAAGCATGTTTGATCGCCGAAGAGAACAAATGCCATTATAGAAAGAGCCATGAGGAGGAATTCCTGAGGTGGGGGCCCAAGGGGCCCAAGAGAGATAAAAGCAGCGGAAATTTCCATAGACTGAAAGTCTGCCGAGAAGAAAAAAGCAGCAGAAGGGGTCAGATTACAGCCCAGCAACAGGGGTGGTGCTTTGTTTGTGGTGAAGCTTCTCATTTAAAGAAGGACTGTTTGCAAAGAAAAAGCTGTTTGCAAGAAAAGAAAAATTATTTACAAAATGGACAAATAGCTTTTGCAAATGTTGGTTATTGCAATAGCAGAGATAAATGGTTAATAGACAGTGGGGCAAGTCAAACAATTGTTAACAATTCTAAATTGTTTTTCAGAATGGTTCCAGCTGCTCGAGATGCAGTAGCCTTGGCAAATGGCCAGAAGGCTAAAGTCATTGGAAGAGGCAGTGTGCAAATTCCATATCTAGAAACGAGATTTAATGATGTATTATGTGTACCTGAAATGGAGCATAATTTGCTGAGTGTCTCTAGTTTAGACAAGCAAGGATTTGAGACCACATTTGTAAATGGGAGGTGTCTCATAAAGAGAAATGGGAATGTATGTGCACAGGGCATAAAACAGGATAATCTGGATGTGTTGCAGGGACAAAAGGTTCAATGTGCCAAGACATTTGGAAATGTAGCAGA
>QLTV01003402.1:1850478-1871162 GCA_003457575.1 Thermophis baileyi
AGGAAATTAGAAGAAAGGGACATCCAAAGGCTAGAAAGCTCAGGTTTATGGGCTATGAGCCAGGTTCAAAAAGCTATCGTTTTAATGATGGGAGCAAAAGAATAGTGATTTCAAAGTCTGCTAGTTTTGCAGAGCAAAATTGGAAAAGAATTGATGCAAATTTTGGGAATGATTCACTTAGTGATGGTGACTCACTTAGTGATGGTAACTCATTTAGTGACGGTAACTCACTTACTGATGGTGTCAGCGTTCACAGAGGAGAAACTGATAAAACTGAACAAGATATGAAGCAACAGAGGATTGACACACAGGAGGAGTCAATGCCACGCAGGTCAGAGCGATGGAACAAGGGAATTCCACCTGACAGGTATTCTGCTAGTAAAGTTAAAGTGTGCAATGTATGGTATGAGCCAAGGAACTATAAGGAAGTGTTGGCATTACCTAAAATAGAACAAGAAAAATGGAAAGAAGCCATGGACAAGGAAATGAAATCCATGGGAGACCATAGAGTGTTCACATCTGTGATTTTGCCACAAGGTAGCAAAGCTGTGGGATGTAAGTGCGTATACAAGAAGAAAGTACTACCCAATAATGAGGTGCAATATAAAGCAAGGTTAGTGGCACAAGGTTTTTTACAGTTAAAAAATGTGCACTATGATGAGGTATTTGCACCAACTGTAATTGCAAAGGATGTATCACAGTAAAAAGGATTCTCAGGTATTTGAAGGGAACTGTGAATTTGGGTCTTCAAATACAGGTCTCTGAAGAATTAAAATTGAAATGCTATGTTGATAGTAATTATGCAAATGATGTAAAAAACAGAAAGTCCAATTCTGGGATTGTAGTATTGTTTGGAGGGGCTTTAATTGGTTGGAAGTCCAGAAAGCAAACAACTGTTGCCATTTGAACTGCGGAGGCAGAATTTATTGCTTTGTCTGAACTCTGTTCAGAGGTAACCTGGTATGTACAGCTGTTACAGGATTTAAATGTAAAAGTAATTGAAGCTGTAACAGTGTATGAAGATAATGCTGCCTGCATTAAAATGGTAACAGGTGACAGAGTAAAGAATAGAAGCAAGCATGTGGACATTAAATATTGTAATGTCAGGGAAGCCATAAAATGTAAATTGATTAGCTTGCTTCACTGTTCTTCAGAGGAAAATTTGGCAGACATAATGACCAAGCCATTGGGTGGAGTGCACCATGGGAAGAATATTAAATTAATTGGATTTATGTCTCTTCCAGTCATGAAGGGAGGAGTGTTAGAATATTCATGACTGGGAGAGCCATGTAAACAAGGTTAGCCAATGAATAGGCATAGCAACTGAGTCAGCCAATGGGAGCTAACCACATCTGAGTCTGTGCAGAGAATCGAAACTGAAAACTTAAGCTTAAGGCTGGGCGTGGTTCCAGTCCACTCTGCTCTTTGTCCTCTCTGTGCTTGTCTGCTGCTGAAATGAAACTAACTCCTGCATGTGTTTACTTGAAGAAATAATCTGCCTGTGGTATTGTATGTATATATTACTATGTTTATAAATAAGTTATTGAATCCAGCTGAATCAGTCATCTGTGTGTGCTTCTGGTTTTGATTTTTGCAACAAACTCTGATAGTTTGTTGGAGAAAAGAGTAAGAAATTGCTGCACTTCAGCAAGACTGGAGAACTTCCTGGAATTTAACCTGAGTTGAAAAGGAAAACGCAAACAAAAAGTAAAACGCTGTTTCAAAAGACATCTCTTCTCAGCAGGCGACTCTCACTGCACTCAGAAAAGATCAGGACTTATGTTGTTACCAGCAATTTTACAAAAGTTCACTCGTTTGACTACCAGTCAAATGCACAAAAAACATAAATATGCAAAAGGAAGACAAGAAACTCTGCTGAATGAAACTTCTCTTCTTTCTCCTCATTGAAAGTTAAAGAATCCAAAACGACTTTGAATGTGCATGAGCATCAAAAGTTAAGGTGAATATTTCACAGCAATTTATACAGATCCTTTTATTTTCTTTATTCATTTTATTTTGGAAGCTGCTTTGCGTTATGGAGCAAGCCTGACTAGGATCAAAAGATGGCTGCAAGGTACCTGTTATATAGTGCTCTTCATCTTAAAACTCAAAATCACAAAACTGATCCTTCTACAATCTGGTGCTCTTCAGATATTGTAGGTGTCATTTCCTAGAATTTACAACCAACATGTGATTGGCTCAGAATTTTGGAAAATGCACTTATAACATTTTTTGAAGGGGATCAGGTTAGCTGATGACATGGAAAAATAAAATGCTCGGACATAATCTTACCACTACTCTGAGGCTGATAAAAGAGATGTGAGTTCAAATGCATCACCAGAGCCCTTGTCCATTCAGACATTCTCCCATTTTGTAACATTCCCCTCAGCCCTATCTAACAGGGTAAATTGTGATTTGGACAGTACTTCAAAGCATAACCAGGTTGGGTAGAAGCAGTTAAAGATAATGATTTAATCATATATAGTATATAGTTCAAAAAGTAAACTTTAAAAATATATACCATCTATGGCTTCCTTGATCTTCTTCTAGGATGCCTAACATTCCTACCAAGTATTTAAATGCTTTAAATAAATGCATATTGAGGACCTCCAGGACAATTCAATTGCAGAACTGCAAATATCATGGAGGAATGGAGGCATACTTTATGTTATCCACAAAATATAGTTTGGATGAAATGAAAAGGCTGGACAGTGTCTAAAGAACAAACCAAGCAAGGAAATTGTGTATGCCCATTTGTACATCACACTAAATAGCTGTTGCTATCTGTAAATCATCAACAAAACATTTTTCCACTGACCCACTGCTCATGATGCTGTGCCCAGAGTCTAACTAACTGCACTATGACAGTATGCACTGTGAAACCAGCTTTTGTTCATTTGAGAATTTCTGATAAAACTCTGTATTGCAAATGCATCTCAAGGTAAAGCACCAGCCATTCCTGACATTTGCCTCAAGGCAAAAGCATGGCAGAGAAAGCAGTACATCTTGCAAAGAAGACCTTAACAGAGAATGACCCACTTTATTATTCTTTTAAAATTAAATGGCAACAATTTATATTTATTTATTACATTCCTATGCCATCACAATCCTTAGTGGCTCACGACATGAAAGCAACTAAAATTAAATTGATTTTCAGCTATTGGATATAATCCAGCAGGACTGCTAACCAAAAATTATATTGGGACACTTCTTCCAATCCTAGAGAAAATACTAATTCCAAACTAGCCTAGTCAGGAAATAGTGCAATTTTAAATACAAAAGTAAAAATAGTTATGGACATTTATATAATTGGCAAAACCAATATGAGAATCCTTATATTCTAATCAGGACAGGTTTGATTGATTGTTTGTCACACTTGATGATGAGAAGACATGGCAGACTAAAATGATTTTGCTAAAGGAAAAAAGAAAAAAAGAATGATTGTATTCTTCTCAGAGAAAAAAAAAAGATACTCAAAGTAGCAGGGTATCTTCATGCCTGAGAAGTATCAGTAGTCAAATGCAGAAATAATCTGTGACAAGTCAAGTTCACCTTTAAAAGATGGTCAGAGATATGCAATGCCTGCAATGTCTTTACTTGTATGTATACAGAGCTCTTTGAGATGACAGACTAATTACTGATGTGTCACAACAAATCGGTTCCATATGATGGCCTGATCTACAACTGAAGAAATTGAACCTGAACTATCTACTACCAAGTATTCTGAAGAGAGTCCAGTCTGATTCTGGAGTGTGCAGATCCAGAGCAAAAATTAAGGGTAAAACAGCCCTATACATCCCACTTCTAGCACTGGAGATTTAAAAAAAAATGACTGCAACTTTTAAAGGGTTATTTTTAATAATGCCTTCAGTAAGGCATTTGATAAAGTAGACCACAATTTACTACTTGGTAAAATAGAAAAATGTGTGTTAGATAGCATCACCATCAGATGGATTTGTAACTGGCTGACCAATCAAACTAACCATGTAGTCCTCAATGGAACTACATCTACATTGAGGGAAGTATGATGTGGAGTACCTTAAGGTTCTGTCTTAGGCCAATACTCTTCAATGTCTTCATAAATTTAGATGAGGGGTTAGAAGGGGAAGTCATCAAATTTGCAGATGACACCAAGCTGGCAGGAATAGCCAGAATATAGGCTCAAGATACAGAAGAATCTTGACAGACTTAACTATCTAACAAAATGAAATTCAATGGAGAGAAAAGTGAGATTTTACACTTAGGCAACAAAAAACAAATGTACAGGTATAGAATAGGTAGAACCTGGTTCAATAGTAGTAACTATTGAGGGGTCTAGGAATCCTAGTGGATAATCACTTCAATATGAACCAACAGTGTGCTGCAACTGTCAAAAAAGCCAACATAGACCTAGGCTGCATTAACAGAGGGATAGAATCAAGGTCACATGAAGTGTTAGTACCTCTTTATAATGCCTTTGTAAGACCACACTTGGAATACTGCATACTGCACAATATAAAAAAGATGTTGAACCTCTAAAAAGAGTGCAGAGAAGAGCAACAAAGATGATTACAGGATTGAAGGCTAAAAACATATGAACACTTACAGGAACTGGGTATGTCTAGTCTAATGAAAGAAAGACTAGGGGTGGCATGACAGCAGTCTTCCAACATCTAAGGGACTACCACAAAAGAAGAGGGGGAAAACCTATTTTCCAAAGCACCAGACAAGAAGCAAGGTTGGAAACTAATCAAAAAGAGATCCAACCTAGATCCCAATTTCCTGACATATAGAACAATTAATCATGGAATGGTTTGCCTTCAGAAGTTGTGGGCTCCATCACTGGAAGTTTTTAAGAAGAAAATAGACAGCCATTTGTCTGAAATGATATAGGGTCCGCTGCTGGAGCATGGAGTTGGACTAGAAGACCCCCAACTCTATTATTTTATTATTTCTTACAGAACATGATAAAATTTACATTAATACTACTAAATTTCACATTTTTAACTTGACTTGAGTTTGTGCAAAGGAAAGATGTTTGTGCATCTCTCTCTCTCTCTCTCTCTCTCTCTCTCTCTCTCTCTCTCTCTCTCTCTCTCTCTCTCTCACACACACACACACACACACACACACACACACACACATGGGGGCATTGAACTCTTTTATGTTTTTGGTAGGAGATCTGTAAATTCACAGAAAGAAAGGGTTGGAAGGGCTTATTTAGGTCATTACGTTCAACCTACTACTCAATGCAAGAATCCAAATTATAGCATTTCCAACAGAGGGCTGTACAACCACCATTGAATACACTATATCCATTGAAGGGAAATTAACTGCTTCTTTCAGTAATTGGTTCCATTGTCAAACTGACTTTTATCTTTAGGAAGTTATTCTCTAGCATTTAACTAGGAACTGCTTTACTATAACTTAACATTACTCCATAGAGTTTTAACATTCTGCTACTGAAACACCTTCAGAAATACTACTAATTTGGGTCAAGTCTCAGTCCTAAATTTCTGCTCTTCAAAAAAGATGTTCAAAAATAAGGAAGGAGGAAATCCATATCAAATTTAGAAATGATACATAATTGGTTTCAATAGCTAATAATCTAGGGAAGGAAGGATCAGAGGGCAGAAGTGTGGAACATGGGAAGAGTTACCAGATATCTGAGCACACAAAGGACACAGACAATTGGAAAGAAGGACAAATGGAGGGGAGATGGAGAATATTTTGTTTAACTTTCAGTAAAAACAAAAAGGTATTCAGCCTACATGAAAATGAAATCACTTTTTCCAGTAAAAAAGACGATATTTTTCTATAGTTCATTTTGAAGAACATATCCTAGTGATAATTTATGTATTCATTTATCATATTTCTGTAGGCACCCATCTGACATGAAAATATGGTATACAGTAAATAAACAATAAATACACAAAACAGTCACAATTAGAAATAACTATAAAAAAGGCGCACAAACCTGATATTAACTATGGTAAGGATAGAATAGAATAGAATAGAATAGAATAGAATAGAATAGAATAGAATAGAATAGAATAGAATAGAATAGAATTTTTTATTGGCCAAGTGTGATTGGACACACAAGGAATTTGTCTTGGTGCATATGCTCCAAGATGATATTAACTATGGTAAGAGAGCCATCACAAAACTGTCCTAGTTCTGTGGGACTACCAAGCCTGATAACATAACCAGGCCTTGAGGATTTTGTGAAATGTTGACAGGATAGGAGCTAATCTTACCTTCAAGTGGAGCAGATTTCACAAGACGGGTGCCTTGGCAGAGGAGGTCTGGCTCCTGGGACCCACCAAATGTCTGGCAGACAGTAACTGAAGCAGGGGCAGGCAGATGTAATAGGGAACAGGAAGTCCCTCAGATAACCAGATAATGCTGTGAAGGATTTTAAAGAACGGTATCTTCAATTGGATCCAGAAGCAAATCAGCAACTGGTGCAGCTCAGAGAGCAGCGGTGTAGTATACCACTCTAGGGGAACATATAACTGTCCACACTGCTGCATTTTGCACCAGTTAAAGCTTCTGAATATTCTTCCAGAACAGCTCCATGTAGACCACCTTACAGAAATCCAAATGGGAGGTGACTATAATAATAATAATATAATACACGGGCAAACAATAGATACAAACTCAAGGTAAACCGCTCTAAACTTGATTGCAGAAAATACGACTTCAGCAACAGAGTGGTCAATGCCTGGAATGTTCTACCTGATTCCATTGTTACATCCTCAAACCCCCGTAGCTTCAACCTTAAACTGTCTACCGTGGACCTCACCCCATTCCTAAGAGGTCTGTAAGGGGCGTGCACCAGCGTTCCTACCGTCCCTGTCCTACTGTCCCCATTTATTTGCACTCATTTCCTGTGATCATGTCCATGTTTATACTTATACCTGTTATCTCGTACATGTTTGACAAACTAAATAAATAAATAAATGAGTAACAATGAACAGAACACCCTGATCTAGGGACAGGTGCAACTGGCACAACACCAAGCTACCCAAAGGCCCTTCCAGCCACAGCTGCCACCTGCTATTTAAGCAGATATCATGGGTCCAAAAGGATCCCCAGATTGAACACAGGATCTAGCCATCTAGCACCGAAGATAGTATAGTCCTAGAACCAGAAGATCCCAAAACATAAAGACCCTCAATCTTGCCAGGGTTCAGTTGAAGCCTGCTGTTCACTATTCAGACTGTCACAATCTCTATGTACCAAGATAAGACATGTATTTTATTAGTTATTCTGCTATTTATTTTAAATATTAAATTAAATTTATATGCTACCATCTCATTGTCAAGTGACTCTGAGTGACTTACAACATTATAAAAGAAAAAGTACAAAATTAAAATTGACAGAGATTAAATAACTTAAAAGCCACACTACAATGAAATCTTCTTCCTAATTTACTAACCACCTCCAGCATGGAATACCCCCATCTGGGACACAGGCCCAATGGCAGAGCCAGGTTTTGAGGCATTTCGAAAGGTTAAGAGGTTGGAGGCAGCTCTCACCTTGAGGGGTATAGATGTTCCAGAGAGCAGAATCCATGGCAGAAAAGGCCCTTCTCCTGGATTCTGCTACATGGAATTCCTTGGCCGACAGGGTCTGCAGCATAGCAATAGCACTTAGACTTATATACCGCTTCATAGTGCTTTTACAGGCCTCTCTAAGCGGTTTACAGAAGTCAGCATATTTCCCCCAACAATCTGGGTCCTCATTTTACCCACCTTGGAAGGATGGAAGGCTGAGTCAACCTTGAGCCGGTGAGATTTGAACTGCCGAACTGCAACTAGCAGTCAGCTGAAGTAGCCTGCAGTACTGCACTCTAACCACTGCGCCACCTTGGCATGTCCCTTCTGTCAGTATAAGTGGGGTGGGCAAATCCTATCGGGGTCAGACAGTTTCTCAGGTAGCCTGAATCTATCCCATAAAGAGCTTTAAAGGTCTTAACCAACACCTTGAATTGGACCCAGAAGCAAATAGGCAACAGTGCAACTTTTGCAATGGCAGTGTTACATGCCGCCCTATGGGCCTCTAAAACTGTCTGTGCTGCTACAGTCTGTGCCAGTTGTCCCTTCCAAATACTTTTCAAGGGTAGCCACATGTACAGGATATTGCAGTGGTCTAAACGCAAGATGACTAGACCATGAGTAACATTCACAGCACTGCTTAATTTGCCAGGGGCACATTATAATTGGTTATCATCTGATATACCGATGATACCTAACCTCATGGTGACAGATGAGCTCATCCAGGTGCCTCATGTAGCTGTTAAATAGAAGGGGGGAACATACTAATCCTTCAGCCCCCCCCCCCCCCATAGCAGGAGCCAAGGATGGGATCTTCCCCCCTATACCATTGACTGAAATTGGCCCTAGAGGATATTAGTGAACAAGCACAACACTGTGCCACCTACCCCACCCCAATTCTCTGAGCCAGGATACCATGGTCAATTGTATCGAAAGCCTCAGAGAAGTCAAGTAGAGAAGGATGGGTGTATAATTCCCTTCCCACTCACACCTGACGTCACCCAAAGCTGTTTCCATCCCATACCCAGGTCTGGAACTTTATTTAAAAGAATCCAGATTCATCCACTGTCCCCTGCAGCTGCTGCACAATCATCTTCTCAATCACCTTCCTTCAAAAGGAAAGGTTAGATACTGGATGAAAATTGTTCAGTATATGGGATCCAGAAATGGATTCTTGAGGAAGGGGTAAACTAATTCTTCTGTAAGCAGTGAAGGAACAACCCCCTCATTTAGGAAAGGATTAACCATCATTAGAACCCACTCACATGACATCCCCTAGGCTACTTTAGAGCCAGGAGGGACTGGGATCTAAAGAGCAGGTGACTGCGCTCACTGTCCTAAGGACCTTGTACACTTCTTCAGGTACAACAGATTCAAACCTTTCCCAAATAAAAGGGCAAGATTCCTCCCTAGGCATCTCCACTGGATCTGCAGCAAAGCCAGCATCCAGCTGAGAACAAGTATAGAAATGCCAGTGACACGCTTTCCGAATGTCACCATAAAAATGTATGACAAGCCATGTGAGCTTCAGACTACAGCAAGCATAGATTTGAAGTGGCTGTACTGAACCTGATTGCTGGATTCAGGAAATAAATTAAATACCATAAATCTAGGTTGTTGAATCTGTTGATGGGAGACAGACAATTCACAAGTTACAATACACTAAAATTTGAATAATTATTGTTAATGGAAATGATTCCCAAACCCCAAAATGTTCAAAAAGTCAGATGGCATTTGATTTTAAGCTATGACTGCTGAATGGAGCACATGAGGACAAAAAGGAGGACATGTCCTCCTTTGCTGGACATCTGCTAACCCAAAACAGGCGCCCTGGTGGTTAGAATGCAGTACTGCAGGCAAATTCTGCCCACAGCCTAGAGTTCGATTCTGTCAGGGCTCAAAGTTGACTCAGCCTTCCAAGGTTGGTAAAAAGAGGATCCAGTTTGTTGGGAGCAATATGCTGCAGTTGTAAACTGCTCAAAGAGTACTCTAAAGCACTATGAGGCAGTATGTAAGTAAATTGCTATTGCTATATTGTGCTGATGTTGTTAAAATGCAACTCCTCCTAGCTAGGTAATTCCCATTAGTTCAGCAACAGTTGAAAGAGCTACATATTTCTAAATCAGGATATAAATAGCAAAATGAATGAGAAACCGAATGTGCTGGATTAGCAAAGTATTTTACTGACGCTTTGAGTAGTAAAGGATAAACATTGAAGTGGTGTCTGTAGTTCTCAGGACAGCCCACAAATAATCTGAGTCCTAAAACAACAAAGGTTCAATTAATGTTCACTGAAGTTTCATCTACCTTCCGAGTAAAAGTAAATGGTCAAATGCAGAAATATGGTCAACCGTAAAAATTTTCACTAGATTGACTTTCAGCATTTTTTTTTATTTTTTTATTATTTTTTTGCAAACTATATGTTGAAGCACATTTCATTTCTAGGACATATTTTTCCATTTGCATTCATGACAGCGTATATGGCAATCTATTTTTTCTTCCATTTAATTGAATCCAAATCCCAGATTATTAGGAACTCTTTCCCTCTCTCTTTATCCTACCACAAAGAAGATGAAGAAATTACATGCTATAAATTCATTCTTCTGTAGCCTGCTTTGAAGAGAAAAATAGTTAATAAATTGGCTTATTGAATTAATAACAAGCATATTATTCTATTAAACATTTTGTATCACCCATGTACTGCTAGTACCCGCATCAAAAGTAGAGTAATAAATATACATATTTATAACCAAACAACTAGCTGGAGACTTGAAATGCCCCCTCCCCAACATCTTCCTATTCTCCTGCTTAAAAAAAAAACAGCCTAGGTTTTCTACAGAATATTAAAAGAAATAAAAAATCTTAGTTTTTGCAAGAGATGTTCTTCCCTCAAGGGGAATAAGGGTCACAGAATAAAATATCTTTTAATTTCTTTATACAAATAATAACCTTTGTCGCCATTCTAATGGTATTAGACCAGGGGTCTGCAACCTTAAACACTCAAAGAGCCATTTGGACCAGTTTCCCACAGAAAAGAAAACAAC
Organism: Thermophis baileyi; assembly: GCA_003457575.1. Classification (NCBI taxonomy): domain Eukaryota; kingdom Metazoa; phylum Chordata; class Lepidosauria; order Squamata; family Dipsadidae; genus Thermophis; species Thermophis baileyi. Next base: position 1,861,061 of record QLTV01003402.1, read on the forward strand.
GGGAGCCACAAAACCTGAGTGGGCATGGCCAACTCGAGGTCACTCACTCCCACTGTCACATGACCCCCCAGCCATGCCTAGCCAGGTTTTGTGGCTCCCGGTGTTTTCTTTTCTTTATTTATTTTATAATTTTTTTTTAATATAAACATTCCATCTTCCCTTAAACAGTGTGTCGTCTGGGTATAAATATCTCTCTGCAATAACCATCAAAATTTACAACAGTATTCATTACATTGATATTAATTCTCTAATCTTACAATTATAGTATTGAACATAGTAAACCTATTCATTTCTCCCCTTAACATATCTTCTAATAAGAATATAATAATATTAAGCATAATAAGCCTAATAGTCATAATAACAATCAACATATTGTTTACATCTCTATCTTAATGTATTTTCTACTCTTCACTGATCTCCTTCTTTTGTTTCCAACTTCCATTTTTATTCTCTAGCCATCGATAAAATAATTCCCATATTGTATAATATTCAGTTTGTTCTTTCTCCTTAATTGCAAGCGTTAATCTATTCATTTCTGCACATTCTAGTATTTTCCTAATCACATTCTCATCAGTAGGGATCTCTTCACTTTTCCAGTTTTGTGCAAATACAATTCTAGCAGCAGTTAATACATGGATAATTAAATATCCATTCTCTTTAATATAAGTTTCAGGTAACATCCCAAACAAAAATATTTCTGGTTTTAAATCAATGTGCTGCTTTATCATCTTTTCCAGACATGTCTGTATTTTTGTCCAGTATTTTTTTGCTTCTACACATGTCCACCACATATGATAATAGGACCCAGGTACCTGGTGGCACTTCCAACATTTGGCTGACTTATCTTTGAACATCTTTGCCAACCTCGCCGGTGCAAAGTGCCATCTATAAAACATCTTATACAGATTTTCTTTATAAGCAGTTGACATTGTTAATTTGTAGTTCCTATCCCACAATTTCTGCCATTTATCTAATTCTATTGCGTGACCAAATTTTTTTGCCTATGCTATCATTGGCTCCTTCACTTGTTCATCTTCCAGTTTAATGCCCAACAAGTAGCTGTACAGTTTCTTTATCAATCTTTATTCTGTCCCTGTTAATATCTTATCTAATTCTGTTAATTCTTTACAGAAACCATATAATTTAACATCTTTCTCATATCTAGAATGTATCTGCACTTGTGAATACCATGCCATGTCGATCACTCAGTTCTTGTTTATTTTTGAGTTCCCCCTTTTCATTCAGAATATCTTTTTATCTAACGATATTTCCCATGTTGATAACGTTTGGGTGCTTCCATTGTTGAAAGCCAAATGGTATCCTCAAATAATGTTGCTCTCTAATTTTCTTCCATACTAACAATAATGCATTCCTTATGTAATGTCTTTGAAAGTAACTATGTATCTTATTTTTCCCTTACCACAAGAAAGCATGCCAACCCAGTTGCAAGTCATGTCCCTCCAAAGTCAATAATCTTGTATGCCTCAATACAATCCATTCTTTCATCCATGTTAATACTGCAGCCTGGTAATACATTCCCCAATTTGGTAATCCAAAACCTCCTCTACTTCTTGAATCCTGCAACATTTTAAAGCTAATTCTTGTTTTTTTCCCTTACCAGATATATTTTAATATTGTTTTATTGAGTTCCTCAAAGTATTTTTTCCCAATTTTATCGGAATTGTTTGAAATAAGTACAATAATCTCAGCAATATATTCATTTTAATTGTAGCTATTCTTCTTATCAACAATAATTGAAGATTTTTCAATTTTTCTAGATCTATTTTAATTTGTTCTATCAGTTTGTAATAATTATCTTCCTTAATCATTACACATCTTGCTGTCAACTGAATCCCTAAATATTTTACTTTCTTAGTAATCTGAATATCTATTCTCTTCATTAACTCTTTTTTCTGTTTATCTATAAGGTTTTTCACTAAAATCTTAGTTTTCTCTTTATTTATTTTCAGTCCTGCCATTTCGCCATATTCTTCTTCTTTTTTTTATTAGCTTAGGCCCTGTTTCTTGTGGATCTTCCAAAATAAAAACTAAATCATCTGCAAACGCCTGTAATTTATACTTTTCCTTTTTTATTTCCATACCTTTTATCTCTGTATCTTGTCAAATATTTCTATTTAATACTTCCAGTGTCAATACAAATAATAGGGGAGACAAGGTTGTTTTCTTTTCTGTGGGAAACGGGTATCTCTCTCTCTCTCCCCCTCTCCCTCTCCCTCTTTCTTCTCTCTCTCATTCTCTCTCTCATCTCTCTCTCACTCTCATCTCTCATCTTTCTCCTTGTCTTTCTCTCATCACTCTTTCTCCCTCTCTCTTTCTCTCTCTCATCTCTCTCTTTCTCTCTCTCCTCTTTCTTTCTCCCTCTTTCTCTCTCTCTCATCTCTCTCTCTCTCTGTGTGTGTCTCTCTTTCTCTCTCTCTCTCTGTCTCTGTCTCTGTCTCTGTCTCTGTCTCTGTCTCTCTCTCTGTCTGTCTCTCTCCCCTCTCATCTCTCTCTCTCTCTTTCTCCCCCCCTTCTCTCTCTCTCTCTCTCTCTCTTGTGTGTGTGTGTGTGTGTGTGTGTGTGTGTGTGTTCCCTCTTGAACCAAAACATGCGAGGGTTGTTTTTGTTTTTGTTTTGTTTTTTTGCTGGTGTTGTTCTTTCTTCTTCTTTGGGTGCTTTTTACCATATGATTTAAATCAAGAATCATTTCAGGTTCCCAGATAAATGAAGATCTTTCGTCCTCCTGCTGTAGCTTCCTGCCAGCTGAACCCATCACTGGCTGGCCACGCCCCTCGCCTTCGCCCTCCCCCTCCCAGTCACTCCTTGCCTGAGAAAGTAAGGGCAACGGTGACGGATGGAGACTCGCTCCATATTCCAGAGCGGGAGCGAAGCGGCCCTGTACTTGCCTCTTCTTCCAGCCCTTGTTGGTGCTGCATGCACCTCGGTCGCTCGGGGAGATGCATAACTTTCTCTCCGCCCCAAGACACTAGCCCGGCCTGGCTGCGGCTGATGCCGGTGCTCTCGCCACCTCCATGGCTCTTGCAGTGCCTTGCACAGAACACTTAAATTTAGCACGCTTCACAATGGGGGAGATGGCGTCCCCTGCTCTTCCTGGAGCCCATTACAACGCGGAACATCAGCTGCAGCCGGGCCGGGCCAGTGTCTCAGGGCGGAGAGAAAGTCGTGCATCTCCCCGAGCGACCAATGCTCCCCATTGTAATGGGCTCCAGGAGGAGCAGAGGACACCGTCTCCCCCATTGTGAAGTGCGCTAAATTTAAGTGTGTTGTGCAAGGCGCTGCAAGAGCAGAGAGCAGGCCATGGAGGCGGCGAGAGCACCAGCGTCAGCTGCAGCCGGGCCGGGCCAGTGTCTCGGGGCGGAGAAAAAGTCGCGCGTCTCCCCGAGCGACCGAGGTATGCACAGCACCAACAAGGCCCGGAAGAAAAGGCAAGTACAGGGCTGCTTCACTCCTGCTCTGGAATATGGAGCGAGTCTACATCCACCACCGTCGCCCTTACCTTCTCAGGCGAGGAGTGACTGGGAGGGGAGGGCGAGGGACAGGGCCAGCCAGTGGTGGGATCCGGTTCAGCAGGGAGCCACAGCAAGGGGCCCAAAGAGCCGCATGCAGCTCCAGAGCCACGGGTTGCTGACACCCGGTATAAGTGATCCATAAGATCTTTTTTGCTATTATTGTTAATATACAACAACGCATTGAAACTTCTGTCTTCTATTGAGGTAGCACTGTGAAAGAGAGGAAGAATCAAAACTTGAATAAATATTCTTCAAAAACTATTCGCTAATCCCTTCAAGGCAGAACAATCATTTCATTCACAGCTTGTTACTGGGCATCAAAAAACCATCAAGAAAGTTATGAGATTGACTCTGCTTGAATAGTTTATCTTTTCAGTTCCAGAAATTCCTTGTAAACAATTAAAATAATCCAAGAAATATATTTCATGACTATTTGGTATAGTTAGATATGAGAGGGCTATTATCTTCCTGGAGATTATATAACCAAAAGTATATATGTACCAATATGTGTCTCAAAATTAATACATTCAGAGTTGAATACTAAAAATACCTTACAATTAATTTCATTATTAAAATGATGTCTCTTTGGCTAGTGTAGTCTTCTTCCTTTTCAATCCTTGGCCTCTTTCTCCCAAGGTGTCATTAAATTCATTTGGCAGAATGATCCATATAATTTTGTCTACAGGTTTCTGTATTGCTATAACTGGTACTACTGTCATCATCTTTATGTATATATAAAGATTATACACACACACACACACACACACACACGCACACACACTTAGAAGGCTCAGGGAATGATCTTGAAAGACAGGAGGAAAAGTTGCTACCAAGCCAACAGTCAGATAACAGAAAATATCTTAATCTGTTTTAACTTGTACAACTGCCACCACCACAATAGTAGTCAGATTTAGCTTTAGCAGACAAGCCCAACCAGATGCCCCTTGAGATGTGTTGAGATCCCACATCAGAGGTCTTGCATCTCCCATACATTAGTAAGCAATAAGATTGACTAAAATTGCTACACATTATTTTATTTATTTATTAAATCAAATTTTATGTCAGTCTTGACTAATTTTGATGTATCAATCCAAAGTTAGCTTAGCAATCATGTGCAGAATAGGAAATTGTGGCTCTTGTTGAGTTTTGCTTGGCTGAATGAATCATGGGCTGGCAATTGTGCTAAATTCTTCAATATTAATGGATCTAGGAAAAATGCTTATTTAAAAAGAAAAATATCCTGCAATTTGATATATTGCTTATATTATATCCTTTCTATCTTTAAGTCTAGCCTTTGTTTAAGTCTTTGTTTTTCATTCTATGTTTTTAGGATTGCAAAATGCAAAGAATTTTTAGATTCTAGTGATATATGAATATGAATAAATAAATAAATTTGGCATTCTCTGTGCATACACAAATACTAAATTATTCAGTTTTCATAGTAGCAACTTTAAACTACAGATAGGCAACTTTGTTATAAGGGTCAATGGTTGTCATATCATTTTGGTTATTAGTATCATGGAGGCATCACAATAATTGTATTGTGATATTTTTTTTTAACACCTACTAAAATTTGGTGGAAATTTGCATTGTTCATATTTTGAGATTTACTATTGAATTTCATCAGTGGGCTTTAAGGCCACAAAAGTGGGATTCAGAAACTGTAGGCAGCCCTTTAGGCTATTAATTCTCACTCTTGTTTTAAAGTAATCCCAGTTGTGTTCATCTTTGTTTTGGTGGAGGAATAGTCTGAAGACTCAAGCCAATGGGAAACATAAACAAGTTGTTGGTGGAAATATTTTAAATATAATTTAACTGTAATGCCTATAGGACACAGTGTCTATGGGATATGTGTCTGGATAGGATGAAGTCTATATGAAAGCAATGATTATGAGATTTTGCTTTGCTATATCGGTGGGAGAATTTGGGAATTAAGAGCCGTGGTGGCGCAGTGGTTAGAATGCAGTACTGCAGGCTACTTCTGCTGCCTGCCAGCTGCCTGCAATTTGGTAGTTCGAATCTCGCCAGGCTCAAGGTTGACTCAGCCTTCCATCTTTCCGAAGTCGGTAAAATGAGGACCCAGATTGTTGGGAGCAATATACTGACTCTGTAAACCACTTAGAGAGGGCTGTAAAGCACTGTGAAGCAGTATATAAGTCTAAGTGCTATTACTATTAAAGATATATAAATTCATTGCAAGGGCTCTTATGGAATACATAGGCTTGTATCTCCAAAATCAGCACAGTAATTATTTTGTATCAGCTAATTTCATAATATGGTCCTTGATTTAATTTCATTAACCTTGATTTTATACAGACATCCGTTGATCAAGTAGGATAAAGAAGTCAGTGAATAATCACATCCCTTCCCCTTTCTATTCATCCTGGTGCTATGTACATCCTATTACATTCTATAACTGTGTTTAAAGTAAGAAGAAATTGCTTGTCTGTTTCTACAAATGGATGTTATGTATAAAAGAACACCAGGAGTAATTTTAGGTGCTCTACTGCTGGGAAAGCACCTCCTTTACTATGTAAGATCTTCAGTTAAAGCTATTTTGCTCTCCTGTTGATCTAGAAGTAGCAATCTATTCCTTGCTTGATTATGCTATTTTTCACAAAATGCTTCAAATCATAATAGAAGTCTTAGAATAGCTTTTATATAGGTTCACTGTGAAGAGAATTCTAGAGACATACGGAATACTGAAATTTAACAGCATATTCCTATTTTATTATTACTCTTGTTGCTGATGCTTTTATACACAATGTGAACTTCTTTACATAGCATGCTATTGTTTTAGTAATATATTCTCAGCAAGGTTGCTTTTGTTAGAGAAAAACCACCCAAGTCGGTGGACTCTTAAAATGAAATGAATTCTGTTCCATAAATCTATAACAACCATGTTAATCTTTATGGTGGCCCAATTATTTTAGCAATCAACTAATTTCACTCAACAGAAATTAATAATAAAACAATAATTACAAAAATCATACACTGATTTGATGAAAATAGTTGCTCCAAAAGTTTCCTCAAAAAAGACACTTAAGCTGGCACATTGTACATCTGTACATATATATAGAATATGCAGTAAGGGGTTTTAAAACACTTACGGCGATATAAGAATCATATTTTTAGAACTAATATTAAAAGCAGCAGTTGCAGTATCTGTTAACTGCTCTGAGGAAAATCATCTTATTGATTCAGAGACATTGTTCCAGTGCAGAATCATATCTGAAATTGTATATTGTCTATGTTCCTTTTTAAAGTGACTGCCAGTGTTATTAATTTTAATAATCCTGCTGCATAAACTGTTATTAATAGGTCCAAAAGCAAGTAATAACTTTGAAAAAGGCACTATAATCAGCAAATAATAACTAAACTGTCAAACAACTGGTTTGAATCATAAATTAAATAAAGTCTTCATGTGAGTGAATATGCTGTAAAACCAAAGAGAAGAAGGGATTTGCTTTAATTGTGTAATGTTTTTAAAAACTTGCATTCACAAAAAAAATTTGGAACTGTCAGAAACATTATTATTTTCTACACTATAAAATGCAAGTGCCAATGCTATCTAACTCAAGAGTGGAATTAATTCAGACCGGCACAGCTTGTACTGCATGGCTGAAGAAACAATCAAACCACCTGTTTATGAGTAAAACTCATAAAAAACCCAGCTGCGAACAACAAACAACAATGACAAACAACAATTTATCCCTCTTGTATCAAGGCAGAAAAGCATCAAAATCACTGAGCATCAGAAGGGTTTTCCATAAAGATGAAACAAATGAAATTGACATAGCTACACATTCCCTTCAGTGTTGTATGTAGGGAAATAAATCTGGATTAACGGAACACAGCTTTTAATACTGAGTGTAAACAATCAGATCTAAATATGTTACCCTTCAGACTTTTACATTGCATGGTAAGATTCATAACATTTTTTGGTGTGTGTGTGTGTGTGCGTGTGTGTGCACACATGCACACACACACACACACGCACCTTCATGATAGTCTTGACTCCTGGCAACTGCATGGACAAATCCATGCAGTTTCCTTGGCAACATGCTTTGGAAGTGGCTTATCATTGCTTCTTTCTAGGATTGAAGGGGTATGATTGGCTAAAAACCACTCAACTGATATCATTCCTAAGGCAAGACTGGAATTCATAGTGTCCCAGCTTCTAAATTTCAGTGCATAACATGTAAATCACTATACATGTCAGGTTTCTAAGGAGACAGATGAGGGATGAGATCTTGCAGGCGGTAAGAGGAGAAACCTCAACTTATAAAGGTAAAGAAATAGTAATCTTGAAGCAGGTCCCCCGAAGAATTAGGGAGAAAAGGAAAGGTTACAACTTCCTGTCAGCACAACTTGTACGCAACAGAATACTTTTTAGATGGCTCATTCCGGAAGGGATGCTAATAACATGGAGAGATAAAAGATACAAAGTGGATACAATAGAGAAAGCACAGTAATTTCAAGAGATCTTATTAGAAGGGGAAGAACAATATAACAGAGAAGAAACAATAAGTAGAAGCCAGGAAGATGTAGTGACAGGAGTACGATTGGAAGAACGGTACACGATGGAAAAGAGGGAACGAACGCAAGGACTCCAGTTGAAACAAGATCTAAGGGGCTACTCAAGCCAGATGGCAAATAAACAAGCAGAGGAACAGGAAATTAAGATTTTAACGGTTAACATTAATGGATTAAACTCAATCATAAAGAGGAAACGTGTCATTTTAGAACTCCAAAAGCAAAAATTCAACTGGTATCATTCCTAAGGCAAGACTGGAATTCATAGTGTCCCAGCTTCTAAATTTCAGTGCATAACATGTAAATCACTATATCATTTACATGTTATGCACTGAAATTTCCTTCCTTCCTTCCTTCCTTCCTTCCTTCCTTCCTTCCTTCCTTCCTTCCTTCCTTCCTTCCTTCCTTCCTTCCTTCCTTCCTTCCTTCCCGGCACTTCCTTCCTACCTCAGTTTTTTCTTTCCCATCCATCCATCCATCCATCCATCCATCCATCCATCCATCCATCCATCCATCCATCCATTATATGGCTGCTCATTTACCAGAGTCACTCTGGGTGGCTAAAATTGCCTTATTCCAATCTGAAAAAGAAGTCTTTCTAGAAGAGGTTGTTTAAGTAACAGGTTGCACATAATCTCCTCTATCACTGTTATCCTATAACAGCTCATTAATTTAGTTATGATTCCTGTGATTTTCTATCCCAGATACTATAACTGGAAAACCCATGTTCTGCTATCCCACTGCCATTCATCACAGATCCAATCGTAAATGTATAGAACCAGAAGCTGCAATCCTGATATTTCAAGATACATTTTTCTTCCTGATTATTTGAAATACAGCAGCTCAAAAATAAAGAATAAGTCTGGGGAAATTGGGATATATGTTAACCTTGCACAAAGTGCAATAACTCCTTTTGACAACACAACAACATATTAATTCAGCGAAGCAATTGCAAAAATTCTAAAGCAACAGATAAGAACACTATTTTCTTCATCAAAGCCAATCAGTTCTACACAAAGGAGAGAGGCAGACTACTAAGACTAATAAAACAAATCTTGTCAAACAGTAATGTATTCTTTTGACAGAAATATAAAGTCTAAGAGTGACCAAGCAATCAGATATGGTTTAGCTCTATAGTAAACTAAGCAAGTAAACTGTGATTAATTTGCATCTCTTCCATTGGTGAACAAATCTTGTAACATTTAATTTTCCATAGATGTAAACATATTTCTGGTGGACCTATGTCAACCTAGCTGACAACTTTGTTGTCCAAAAGGTAGAGGAGGGAACTAGAGGGACAGCCATACTAGACTTAATACTTACAAACAGAGAAGAAGTGATAGAGGGAGTTGAAACTGCAGGAACCTTGGGTGAGAGTGACCATGTCATACTAGAATTCAACATAATGCAAACACAAACAATAGAACACAACGATGCCAAAGTCTTAGATTTTAAAAGAGCTGATTTTGATAAACTCAGTGAGAACTTGGGAAAGATTCCTTGGATGAAAGTCCTAAAGGGAAAAACAACTCAAGAAGCTTGGGAAACTCTAAAAAACACGATTAAAAAAGCCTAGAACAGCACAATACCGATGAGAAAGAATAACAAGAAATCCAAAAGGAAACCAGTATGGCTGCACAAAGATCTCACTGACAAATTGAATGAAAAAAGGACAAATACAAAAAATGGAAAGAGGGACACATAACTAAAGCAGAATATCAGCAGATAGCCGGAATCTGTAAAGAAAAAGTCAGGGAAGCAAAGGCCCAGAATGAACAAAGACTTGCAACAAAAGTCAAAGATAATAAAAAAAGTTTCTTCCAACACATAAATAACAAGAAAAAAATCAAGGAAACAGTTGGCCCACTAAAGAGAGAAGACGGCAAAGAAGTAATAGGCAACACAGAAAGCAGAGCTGCTTAACTCATTCTTTGCATCGGACTTCACGCAAAAAGAAACTGCAGCCCAACTAACCAGAAACACAACTGCAAAAAACAGACCGGCAACAAAAGAAAACATAAGCAAAACAACAGCGA
>QLTV01003402.1:1881150-1892808 GCA_003457575.1 Thermophis baileyi
AATAGTGAAAAAAGCAGATCCTCACATTTTTTAGCAAAAATATACCATGAAAAATTGCAAAGTTGCAAATTATCTGAGGCGGGCGGATTTTTCATGGTATTTTGTTTAAAAAATTGAGGATCCTCTTGTCCATTGATGAGCTTATACATGAGTATACACCAAAGGTCTTCAAACTTGGCAACTTTAAGACTTGTGGACTTCAACTCCCAGAATTCTCCAGCCAGCATAGCTGGCTGGAGAATTCTGGGAGTTGAAGTCCACAAGTCTTAAAGTTGCCAAGTTTAGGGACCCCTGGTATACACGGTAAACCACATTTTCCAACAGTACAGGTTGGAAAATACTGACAAAGTATAAATTTCTTTTGGCATCTCCTCTTTCCTTTACACTCTATTTCTTGTAAATCCCTTTCTCCATTTTCAAAATGGCTTGCTTTCTATTTCTTTGCAATCCTTTGTTTCCCTACCCTGTAATTCCCTCTATAGACCAAGAGTCTGAAGAAAATTTGCAAAGAAAATGTGTGCTCTCCAGGCATGATTCTTTCTCCTCTGAAAGGAAAACAGAGCCTGTTAAAAACAAAAAGGCTACCAGGTGTATCACACTGGTATGTTTATTCAGAAAGAACTTGCAGGACAGACATTCTCTATTGACTCTCCATCTATTGCTCCTGGGGGGGGGGTCATCATCTAGACTTGGGAAATGCTGCACTACAGTACAAAGCTATTTGGGAGAATGGTGAGCCGAGGTGGCGCAGTGGTTAGAGTGCAGTACTGCAGGCTACTTCAGCTGACTGCTAGCTGCAGTTCGGCGGTTCAAATCTCACCCGCTCAAGGTTGACTCAGCCTTCCATCCTTCCGAGGTGGGTAAAATGAGGACCCAGATTGTTGGGGGCAATATGCTGACTCTGTGAACCACTTAGAGAGGGCTGTAAAGCACTGTAAAGCAGTATATAAGTCTAAGTGCTATTGCTATTCTTTTAGCCCAGTCATCCATCTTTATTAAATCCCCATAACTACATGTATTTTGCATGTATGGGGCAGGAACAGAAAGCAGCCATCTTTCCTATCTGCAGGTAGTATGGTGTCAAGCAGCACATTAACCTCTTAGGGAATCCTCCTTGCCTCCCCTTTAGTTTTATAGGCTTTTTTCATTCATGAATAAAAGGAGAATCCTTACATATCTTAAGCCAAGAATGAAATATTTTATGGAGATCACAGGCAGTTATTTGGGAATGTGTTTTACAGTGAACATTTCAAACATAATTAAATGAAAGTAATATTTTTGAGGGAAAAGAATCCTTTCTGAAAAGATCTTCCCAAATTGAAATTTTTGCATGCTATTTATTTTTAAATTGGAAAATTCCCTATTTTACAGACAGCGCTGGCCACAAGAGGGGTCTCAGGGTGATTTGGCATTCCTCATCATTATAGCAGGTTACTCAGAATCAGTTGTCAAACCCAGAAGCAGCCATTTGATGGCGTTGTAGAATTTCAGTTGCCAGGAGGAGCCAGTCACTTATGTGAGTTTGGAGCAAAGGGGACTGGAGGCTAAAACATATGAAGAACGGTTGCAGGAACTGGGTATGTCTAGTTTAATGAAAAGAAGGACTAGGGGAGACATGATAGCAGTGTTCCAATATCTCAGGGGTTGCCACAAAGAAGAGGGAGTCAAACTATTCTCCAAAGCACCTGAGGGTAGAAGAAGAAGCAATGGGTGGAAACTAATCAAGGAGAGAAGCAACTTAGAACTAAGGAGAAATTTCCTGACAGTTAGAACAATTAATCAGTGGAACAGCTTGCCTCCAGAAGTTGTGAATGCTCCAACACTGTAAGTTTTTAAGAAGATGTTGGATAACCATTTGTCTGAAGTGGTGTAGGGTTTCCTGCCTAAGCAGGGGGTTGGACTAGAAGACCTCCAAGGTCCCTTCCAACTCTGTTATTCTATTCTATTCAAAGTAAAAGAGAATGAGAAATGAGAAAAGTAAATTGAGAGCCAGTTTTGTGTAATGGCTAAGGAAGGCATCAGGTTAGAAACTGGAAGACCCGTGACTTCTAGTCCTGCCTTAGGCAAAAATCTAGCTGGATGACCTAGAGCTAGTCACTTTCTATCAGCTCTAGAAAGAAGGCAATAGCAAACCACTTCAGAAAAACCTTGCCAAGAAAGTTGCAGGACTTGTCTTGATGATCTCCAAGAATTGGATATGATTGACTGGAAAGGAAAAAAAATAAGTTCTTTCTGTATTCATGTCAAGTAAAGTGGAGAAGAATATGGAGGTTGGAATATTCTCTTGAGATTATAGTCAAGACCATGATCAGTATGTTTTGTTAGCACCCATCCATCTATTTTAGAATAGGAGCAGATTAATCTTAAATTCAAGAGGCATTGAAGTGAGGAAGAATCAAACTTTATCTTTCCTTGTTACAAATCTAATGTTCTTTATTGTAGGCTCTGTTTAATGGGAAATATTCTACAATTATATAAGTTGATGGCAAAAGTTATCTTCCAATGAACAAATTACATTATTGCAATTTGTTCTTTTTTATTCTCCCTTTTCCTGGCAACCTTGTTCTAATTCATTATTAGTTATTCTTCATTTTATGATGAATAGCAGCATCTTTCCTTATAGCATTGTCATACAAGTTCCAATTGATCAGTGAGAGTGCAACAATGGCATTAGCAAGATGGGTGAGAGTTGTCTTCCATATATACCACAATAAAGTTGGTTTTCTTCTTTCAAGAGAAAAATGCTTCACTAGTAAAAGTTGCTAGGCTTAGAAGAAATATAGACTATTTAAAACAGAGAACAACAACAAAAAAGTGTGTTTTGAAACAGCAAAGCATAGCTGCAGGTAATAAGAAAGACATTAAAGTTCTCTGTGTTCTTTCTTTTTATGGCCAAATGGAACATTTATGAATTAGAGTTTAAAAAGTGCTTATAAAGGACAATATTAGAATTATAGAAAAAAATTCAGTGTTTGCCAAAAGATCTAATGCTAACCATGAGAGGACTATGTGTATGCTTGGTGTAAATGCATCTCTTGAGACAAAGATCATAGTCATTGTCCAAAAAGTAGCTTTGACAATTTCATAGCCATCTTATACAGTATCAAGAGCAAACATTAGTGTTACTAAGAGACAGGAAGGAGGAACAAAATATTTCAGTGAAGACCTCTTCAGTTCTGTTAATTCAGAAATGGGAAAGAACTTTGTAAGCCAGGTTGCTAAAGGACTGTAAGCATATTATGCTTGTTAATATGAGTCTTCAAGATGCAAACTCATCCTGGTTTTTTTCTAACCAGAACTTTTCATTTAAAGTGGACATGTCATTGTGGATGCTGATATTACAGAACAGCAAAGTTGTCTGGGCAATATTTAAAAATACTAGATATCTGATACATAGAACATCTCAAACGTATTCATATGTTCATGCACATAAAAGGAAATCACCTGAAGAAGACAACCATTAAGTATCTTAAGTATCTTATTCTGACTATCTAATCTTCTAGTGAAAATAATAAGATTATTTCATATACTACATGTAGTTCTCAGGATTCTTCAGCCTGGGGAGGAAAAAAAATCACATCTCACTGGAATTTTGTTTTTTCATAGCATCCATCATTACGGTAGAAGCGTTTGCAATTCTGCCCTTTTTCCAGGCTTCAGAATAAACTTCTGGTGCCTACTGAAATGTGCCTTAAAATCAAGAGGAACTGTAATGAGATCCCAAATTCTTTTATCTCTTAAAGTTTTACTCCAATCTCCAATCTCCATCAGCCAGCAAATTCCAAAATATGCTCACTCCTTCCCCCTGCACTGCTTTGGCAACATAAGCAGAGATAGGTTGCATGGGAACAGGAACACTTCTACTAGTTTGCAGATTTTACAGGACTGGAAATTGTTATGAAAGCTTTTCATATATGTTTGGAAGAGTTATCGATAAAAAGTAACCAGGCTGCCAAAGAACATGATAGCTGGATACCGTCAAAGCTGACACCAGACAGAAGATAGAACAACTCAAAGAAGTAGTGCAAGATTGGAAGATATGGAGAGACCTGGCCTATAGAATCACCTAGAGCAGGGGTGTCAAACTGGCGGCCCACGGGCCAGATGTGTCACACACAGGCCACGCCCACCTCAGCTCCGCAAAGGGAAAAACATTGTGATACATCATGTGACGGCAATGTGACGCGGCAAGTTTGACACCCGTGACCTAGAGTCAGACACAACTGAATGGATAACTTCATCATTATCATGAAAGATCTTGCTTCTGAAAGTTAAACCTAAGAGGGGGCTGGAAGAGAAAGAGAGTGGCTTATTTTAAATAGCAACATGTTGGTTTCAACCCATAGGTTTTATTTTTTACAAACTATGGGTTGAAACTCACCTGTATAAATATTTCTAAAATCAATTGCTTGTACAATTTTCCTTTCAAAATTGAGACATCCCTGTTGCATGTCTTATCACTAAAGAATGGAACTGAGCAAGCTGTTCATTCATTGTAGATAATTTCCTTTGAAACTTAAAAAAAATGCTTGGCCATCATGTATGAATCAGTATAATGTCTAACTATGTTATTAAGGATGTTTAAATGTCTTTAAGAACAACTATATCCATTATTTTACCAAATGATCAAAATGTTAATATTATTCTGTACTGTATTAAACAGATTTGTGCATTAATATTCCAAGATTACACATTCATGCATTTTAACTCCCCTCCATCACATTTTTCTTTAACAAGTAGTAAGAACACATTTTGTTCCTCATTTTAAATATAAGAAATGTAATTAGTAAAATTATTAAATGGATTTTTGAACATTAAATACATAAATCTACAAAAATATTTTGAATTTTCATTGGTATGCAAAATACTCTTTGAAGTCTTCCATTAAGATTGTGTCCTAAAAACTAAACTATAAATGATGGTATTGGTTAATAGAAAATTTGTTTAAATCATTAATAGGTATATAAGCTATATAAATGTTTTACATTTTAAATTACTATGAACCATTTTGGTAATATTACCTGTCTTTTAAGTGAAGAATATAAGGAGCAAAAAACTCAAACTTTACAGATTCAATCCAGTAACTTCAGAATATATAGCTAAATATAAGCCAGCACATGTATGAGAATGGCTGCTGAGACATCTTTGCTAGAAAATTAGAGACTGCAGGACAGAATAGAATACCATGTTAGTAACTTTGGTACATCTCCTTTCTCCTCAAATAAATGAATGGTAGTACATGATAGCATGGGTCAGTGACATAACATTAAATATCCTTGCTATAGCTACAGATTTGATTTCTCTGAATCCAAAATAATCAATTAGTAGAATTCCTGGACTAGGGAGATAGACATTCCCTCCTATCTTTGTCATTTGGCAAGTAAACTATATTGAACACTGAATGAGCTGTTATGGCAAATAGATGTCTTGAATATTCAGACAGTCCTTTAAAAGGCTAACAGAAGTAAATCTGCCTCCTCTTTTGACAGCCATCCACCATCATTTCATGGATTTCTCTCTCTAATCCTTCTTTTTCTTTCCTGGAATTTGAAGGCTCATTTTTGTGATCACATATACTGCATGTGTGTATGTGTGAAGCAGAGAAACAGAAGGAGAGAGAGGGAGAGGGAGAGGGAGAGAGAGAGAGAGAAAGAGACAGAGAGAAAGAGACCTGACTAATGAAAGAACAACTATTATTTCCTCCATCCATCCATCCATCCATCCTGACCTTGTTTTTAAAAAATGAATGCAAAATAGCACCGAATTTACTTTTGGCCTTCCTGATGAATCAAAATATCATTCTGGGACTAAAAAGCAGTTACTTAACCAGCAAAAGGGATTTCACATTTCCATATAACTGTTCCACTATTTATCTGCTCCTGAGAGTAGATGTTTTCCCCATTCTTGCTTAAACTGCTTTTTTATAAATAGCTAATCATTTTCCTAAATGATAGATCCATGAGTCATCTGAATAAGTAAATATTGAAACTGACATTTTAAAACAACATTTTACATGAAGCTTATAAAAACTCTGTTATTACTAGCAAATATAGTTGTTTATACTTGGAAAGGGGCTCCATTTTTTAATCATTTGTTATTTTCTCCCATTTTCTCGACAGATATAGCTTATTTCTAAATAGCTTCTCTTGTTTGCTGTTCTATGATAAGCTATACTCCCAGTTGAGACTTAGGTAATGCTTGTTTCTATATTTTTCATACATTCTTTTTCCAACTCTCAATTAACATAGCACACAAGGTCCCTTTGAGTTCAGATTTCATAAATTCCAATCTTCTGTTTGCACTATAATGAGAACAAAGTAGTCTTTTTTTCATTACTACAGTACCCCTTGTAAAAAAATAAATTGTAAAGGGCATAATATAACTTTCCATGAAGTCACTTATTTCTTCAGGAACATATGCAATTGCCTATATTGAAACAATTCAACCCATGTTGAACCCATGTTGCATTGGCACTGTTAGACTTTCATTCATTCTTTCATTCATCAGTAAAGAAGCCAAGAGTCAGTTGATATTTTTTCCAATCTGGTGACTTCCAGATGTCCTTAACTTCAATTTTTGGAATATCTAGCTTTTTAGGCCAACCTGGATCCACTGTGCTTACATCCACAGAAAAGCTGTGGTTAGTACTCTAAGAGACTTGGAACAACCTTGAATAAATCTTGGCAAGTTCCTTCAAAAACTGTGTGCAAATGTACCTAGAAGAAGTGAATCTGTTTTGAAGGCAAAGGGTGATCACACCAAATATTGTTTTGATTTGGATTTCTCTTTTGTTTATTTACAATTTATTGATTGTTGTAATTATTACTAGTTGCTATTATTACTATTATTGTTTTCTATTGGAAGGGCATCTCCTTTTATAGATCTTGAAACTATTGATGAAAATTATCTCAAGATTAGACTGTCAAATGAGGAAAGGATTATAAGAAAGATAAAGGTAGTTATCACATATAGCATGTTTGGGAGTTACCATCATGGTTGTATTCTTTCTTTTAATACATATTATCTACTATAAGCCCCTAAAACACATAATCTACTTAGGGCCCTAAAATGTTGTAAAGTTTCAGATGTGTTTGGAAGTGTAAGGTCGTTAACATTGCTGAAGTAAGGTTCAACTTCTAATCTGTTCAGTTCCTTAGATAACATCAGGTACTTCAGGAGCCATGACAATGACAGATCTTTCTTTATATGAAAAATGACTTAACTCATGATGTTTGTGTATGTGTGTAAATAGAAAGTGTGATTTCAGAAGTCTGATAACAGACAGTTTTACCAGGGAAGTGGATATGGTGGTCTATAATGACTATGATAAACAGCAAAGAAGTAATTAATAGTTCTCCACTCATTTGTGGTTCAGGGCTGCTAAACGCTTTCCACTCATCTCATGTTTCTGCTAATTTGATTGTATGGTTAACTGATGGAAATACTGTAATAATACAGAAGATTAAAAGATCCACTCCTAATTCCACTCCTCATCCCATTGTGGCTGTTAATGGGAGCACTGCCAAATATAAGGTCAGCACTCACAGAGTCTCACTATCACCTTTTTAAGAGTAATTGTTCTTCAAAAACTCACAATACAGTGAAAATTACATTTCATGATGAAAAAAGTTAATATATTGATTGTGGATGTCTTAAATCAGGGGTCCCAATCCCCAGGCCGCAGTCATAGGCCATGGCCTATTCCAAACTGGGCCCTGTGAGCTGTGGGCTGGCATGCATGCGTGCAACTTGATTTGTGTGTGGCAGGCCAGTGTGCATGTACATGTGCATGCAGCTAAACTTGCTCACATGCGTGTACACGGCAGTCTGCCCCTGAGTTGCGCATGCGCGCTGGCCCACCGGCCTGCCACTCACGCGACCTGATTCCCCTCTCCCCCCTCTGCTGGGCCACCAAGCCACAAAGATTGGGGACCGCTGTCTTAAGTGATGCTATAATTGTATGGAAACATAATATGGAAATTCACTGAATCCAGTATAATTTACTTTTGAGTAAACATGTAGATTCTAAGCAAGATGTACAAAGAAGATGGGATACTCTTTCAAGGTGCTAATTACTTTGTACAGAAAGGAAATAATTCTGTTTAAGATGCAACTCATAGCTTTAAAAAAAGCAACGAGTGGGTGAGCAATTATCAAAGTACACTTTGGAGAGAGCATGGCAAGCAGAAGAGAATGCAATTAGTGCCTCTTTCAATTTAGAGCTTCTTCATAAATGAGTGTCATCTGATCAACATGTCAAGGCAAGTGAGCAATGTAAAAATAGAAAAAAGTACATGAGATATATGTATGTAGCACCTTAGAAACATATAGAAATATAGTTATTGAAACCAAAAATGAGAGTTGGGTTGATGGAGTTAGTGGAAGAGAATCATGGGCCATTCAAAATGAGAGGCAGTAATTCCATTCTTCAAATCTCTTCAGCAATACATTTTCTCAATGATTGAAACTTGACAAATTATTGAGACTCTATATCTAAATTTTGAATTTTTAAATGTTGCAGGATCCAATCTGAGTCGGTCACCAGGACCAGAGGATTTGTCTTCTGAGCTTTTGGACTCATGCTAGAGACCATCTTCATGGAAGTTCAGGCTAGAGAGAAGTTCCCGGAAGATGGGCTCCAGTACGAGTCCGGAAGCTCAGAAGACAAAACCTCTGGTCCCGGTGACTGACCCAGATTGGATCCTGCAACATTATGCTGGGACACCTATATTAGCCTTTTTACATGTTGTTTTCTTATGTGTAATCATATAAGGATATTGCCCAATGGTTACTAAAATCTATTTGTCACAGTATAATTTAAGAAGAAAATTTATCACAGCTCTTTCATTTTTACATGGTAACATATTTGGAAAGTTTGTTAAAACAATAGCCTTGCAATTCTTTTCAGTGCTGTATAACTTGGAAAAATGAAAGTACTTCTGTGATACTATATCTATGTTTACTTCATTTCTATTCTCTAACTACTGCAATGTCATCTTTAATTGCTCAGTAAAGTTGAGAACTGTGTTCTTAAAGTTAAAACTCTGTGTATTTAGATTTAATATATCTTAAATATTCTATTCTACAGATACACTATATAGCTGTATAAATTGCATTATACCTATACTTAAGTATTCTGTCATTATCATATCTACTTTTGAATTAACTGAGGTGATAATTTTGACTTTCAATTCTGTATGGAATTTATTTGAATTACTGATAGTAGGAAGAGATGACACACATCACTGATGAAGTAGAAAGAAGGTAATAACTCTATTCTTTGTACTTTATTCAGTTTCATAAAGCTAAATGCATTTTTTCTGCTCTCTGATAAATGCCATGGTTTTCATGATATCAAGTTATAGGAAATCAGATATAAGCAAGGAAGTAGGTTAAGAATATATTTAGTTAAGAGCACAGTCCTAATCCGTAAATCCATGGGTTGAAGAAGATTAAAAACCAGATTAAGTCCTTCACCTTCATCTGGGAATCCTTTTGCTACCAATCCATGTGAGCAAATCCACTTTACCAAAGTATTCTATAGATCAAAAATAAACCATTCAAGTTAGCAGAGAAGCTATCCAGTATGAAGCACAGGATATGTTTTGCTTCAATGATGTTTAGCTCCAGCTAAGCAGCTTTGTCGGCAAAATTGCTGTCCTACTCTTTCCTAGTTTGTTATCAGTGATGTATACCTTATGGATGTAATAAAATAATTTTATTTCATTTCATTTGATCTACAACTGAATCCCAATTCTTGGTTCCTTTTGTTGATGAGATATGATCTCCCCTTCACTGCCATCAATCCAAATCCCTGGGTCAATAGTAGAATTCTCTTCTGAAATCTCCAATTCTAGAATGGTCATATACCAGAAAAATGGTGGAAAATAACACTTGGCCAACATGTGACACTGATGAACAAATTCACAATTTAACTCCAGGCCCTCCACCCCTCATAAGAACAAATATCTTAAACAGAGAATTTATTTTGCCTAGGTTTGCATAGAAATAATAACCTAAAATGATAAATGGTAAAAATGACCAACATTTTGTGTTTGAAGTTTGATTTTGTAGCATAAGTATAGAATTATTTCAAGGTCTTTGAATGGTTTCATGAAAAGTGATAAAAACATTATTTTTTCCTGTTTCCACTGTTAAAAATAAGAATGAGAGATAATAAAAATGGTTCACAGTACATTTTCAAAAAAAAAAAAAGCATGATTCAGAGTTAACATTTTTTTGCATTGCTTTTATTTTAAATAAGGCTGCTCCAGCTTTCTGACAAAAAAATTGATGCCATTTTGACCCTCTACTGTACTGTTCGAGCATCTACTGTACATTTTATAATATTATTGTAATAATAATAATAATAATGTGTGTCTTTACCTTTGTTCTTTTCTTATTTGGCTGTGTGTGTGTGTGTGTGTGTGTGTGTGTGTGAGAGAGAGAGAGAGAGAGAGAGAGAGAATTTTACAAGTTTTAATCTTTCTCATTGTTCAAATGGGGGAAGGAAACTGTTTTTGCAGTATTGTTTCCATTTAGAACAGTGTTTCTCAAATTTGGCAACTTTAGATGTGTGACTTCAACACCCATGGCTTAAGTGGGGAATTCTGGGAGTTGAAGTCTATACAACTTAAAGATAAACTAATTTAAAATATATTGCTCCTAAAGATGGTAAGAAACAGAAATTTGGTCTAAACATATTATACTGACATCTCTTTAAAATTTGCTCTGTTAAGTGCTGCAAATTTAGGCAGATGAAGTAATAAATGCCATATGAGTATTCATATAGTATTCAAATGCCATATGTGTATTTAATATAAATGCACAATGCAGACTATAAATGAGCTTCTGACTTAAGATTTTTTTAAAAAAAAACTAAATAAAAAAGGAAGATTTAAAGGAATGGCAAAAATCAGCTGTGCCAACAAGCCGATACATTCTAAGAAAATCCTTACCCTGGTACAAAACCTAAATGCAAACACTTCTGCTCCATTCAATTAAGAGAGTAGATCACCAGATTCAACAGTTTCAGTACTGAACTAAAATCACAAAAGTGGAGGAACACTCAATTACTGTTATTTTCTATTTTTTAAACAATCTGAGAAAATAGCTGTTCTTAGCAAGAATCTGTCCGTTTATTCAGTGACAGTGAATATTTAAATTATAACCTTCCAATAGTTCATTTACAGCATCAAGCAAATGAAGCATACATTAGAAATATAGCACTGAATTCTTCTGTGCTACAGCTAAACATTTTGATTAAAGCAAACCTGGTTCTAAAGTTAAAGAAAAGAACAGGCAGGCATAATTACTGCCAGGTAGAGAAATAACATTTACTTACATTTTACCATTACTCATTCAATTACATGAAAGAATTTACTTCAGGATTCTTTTTTTAAGGGGAAAGGAAATACATGCTTGGACAGAAAAAAATCATTCTCAGCTGGGGTTTGAGTAATTTTTTCCTTACACCTTGGTCAAAGGAAAATAGGCTTTGGGGGATCCATGGTTTGGATTAAGAACAGGCAGCCTAAGGGTTCCTCTGAGGAAGATGGACAATTCAAAAATGTGATGATGTAGATAGATAGATAGATAGATAGATAGATAGATAGATAGATAGATAGATAGATAGATAGATAGATAGATAGATAGATA
>QLTV01003402.1:1895508-1907680 GCA_003457575.1 Thermophis baileyi
TAATAATAATAATAATAATAATAATAATAATAATAATAATAATAATAATAATAATAATAATAATAATAATAATAATGTGATTACATATATTTTCCTCATGATTCCCTGCTTAATAGTAATATTTATTCCATTATGTTCTAGTCTGATAAATCTTATTTGAGATATGAATGCCATATGTAGTTTTTCTTTGCTTAAAGCCCTCTGGAATGCTCTCAGGGTGCCAGCTACTGAGATTTCAGGGGGAATTTCATTTCAGAGAGCAGGCACCATGACAGAGAAGGTGTTTAATGTGCTTAGAGCTCAAAGCATTGTTAGAGACCCCACACACCCACTTCACGGGTCTGTTTCTGTTGCTCCCTTCTGGGAGGAGGTTTCGAAGTATTTCTAGCAGGACTACCTGATTCTGTAACAGATTTGCTCCCTCAGTCTGGTAAACTCGCAAGATTCGTTTTTCTTGCCATGTACATGTATATATCCGAACCAGACTGTGTTGTTTCTCTGTGTCATATAATAATATATTTGGGTATGTGGGTATATGCATAATCATTTATTTATTTATATTTTTGTCATGTTTATGTAGTGTATATTGGAGGTGGTGACCCTTTGAGAGCTGTATGCAACGAAATTTCCTTTTAATGTATGCCGATTAGTGTACATTTAAAGTGACAATAAAGTTATTTTAAGGTATGTTTCTTGAACCAGGAAAATGACACTATTTAATTGAAGGGACCCAGAGATTGCCCACCCTGTTAATCCAAATTGACCCAACAGAAACTAATATAAACACAGTTGCCAGAGTATACACTGCACATTGAGAAAGAATAGAATAGAATAGAATAGAATAGAATAGAATAGAATAGAATAGAATAGAATAGAATAGAATAATAGAATAGAATAGAATAGAATAGAATAGAATAGAATAGAATAGAATAGAATAGAATAGAATAGAATAGAATAGAATAGAATAGAATAGAATAGAATAGAATAGAATAGAATAGAATAGAATAATAGAATTCTTTATTGGGCAAGTATGATTGGACACACTAGGAATAATGGCAAGGTTGACACACTAAACTAAAGCCAAAAATAACAATAAAAAAACAACCTGATATTGGCAGCAAGGGCAGATCTATAACAGTAAAAACAACAACAACAAAAGTGGCTTGAAGATGTCCAACCTCAGCTGAAAGAAAAAGACAAAGATTTATTAGACCAAATGAATGAGACACTACAGCCAAAGGTTAAAAAAAGCAATATTTCCCAGGAAAATAAAATAAAAAGGAGCAAACTTGATGGGTAAAACCGACAGAGATTTAGAAGAGATTCTGCACCACTGAACTCTCTGCAATAAGCCGTTGGAGAAGAAATAGGCTCTTGATTGTCCAAAAAAGAAAGAAAATATTGGGTTGAACAGAAGACAAGAGGCTGGAGCTCTGAGGAGCAGAAGGTGTGCAACTGCCATCTGGAAGACAACAAAGATGACAGTTATCATTGCTGGTGACTTTTTTTAAAGAAACTAATATGCAGCAGCTTAACCCACTGATCATGAAATATGCCATAATGATTCAAGGAACATCAGTTAATGGAATGATGGATCAATTGTCAAGAGTCTTCAAATTTACTGACAGTTATCCCCTTTTACTCATCTATGCAGACACAAATGGCATTGCATGAAGTTAGACATTGAAAGCAAAAAGCTGAAGAACCTGAAAGTTTAGGTGGTGGTCATATTCATGATTCTAGACAGGAAGAGGACCATCCCCTCGCCCCAAATGGTGTAGATAAACTAATGGTTAAACAAATGTCTTCAATATAAGATATTTTGTTTCTGGAGTCATAGACAACTGGAACAAGATGGAATGCAAGTCCATAAAAGTTGGGAATGATGTGTTTGGCTAAATCTTGTCAGATATGATATGTCAGAAACCCAGAAGTAGAAACTTCAGATACATGCAAGAGTAAATGGGAGTAGTAATTGTTCTGCGCCTTATTAAACTACTTAGTGAACAATCATGAAGAGTAATTATCTGGGGAAAAAGGAAGATGAGCTTGAACCTCAGAGGTTCAACAGAGGGGCAATATGTTTTAATAAGTATAATTGTAAATGCTGAGAGGATCTTCATGGCTGGGACATTACAATTGCAGAATACAACTTATTCAACAGAAGATAAGCAACAGAAAGGGAAGAAGAATTGCACTGTGTGTTAAAAATATCCATTATCTTTGAGGAAATCAAAGTGAATCAATTTGCTGAAAAAGTGTTAATAGCTTCTAAAACAAATGGAAGGTAGAATAAAAAGAATATTGCTGTTGCTGTTCATTTTTGAAACCCCAATGCAGATATAATGTTTGCCCAAAGCAAATTAGTGATCTTTCAGAAAGAAACAGAACAGTAGCATTAGGGCCTCTTATTATCCTGACATCTGTTGTGAAACATTCTCTCAAGGATGACTCTTCCCAGAAATTCATAAATTTTCTTATGGATGATGTTTTCCTTCAGAGGATGGAAGAGAACACAAGACAAGCATATATGCTTGAGTTATCCTAACAAATAAGGACAATTCAGTACAGGGATGACATTGAAATTTTTCCCCTACCGGTTCTGTGGGTGTGGCTTGGTGGGCGTGGCTTGGTGGGCGTGGCTTGGTGGTGGGGTCATGTGACTAAGTGGGCATGGCCAACTTGACATCACTCACGGCAAGGTGGGGCGGTACCACCCCACCAAGCCACGCCCACAGAACCGACAGAAAAGTTCGGCCAAGTCTTCTAGCATTCAACCTGGCTGCTTCTCGCCTCCTTCTCATGTTTGCTCTGTGTGTATGAGCCCGAGAACAAAGAGAGAAGGAGTGAGTGGGAGGGGCGGGGCGAGTCAGTGGTGCGATTTACCAGTTCTCCGAACTGCGCATAATCACCGCCACCGGTTCTATAGAACCTGTCCAAATCTGCTGAATTTCACCCCTGATTCAGTACAAAAAAAATTCCCTCAAAATGTTCATGAAAGCCACGAACATTTTGAGGGAAATTATCATGTTATACAGAAATTCTTGATAGTAAGTGAAACTAAAGCTGAATGCAGTCAAATGTTTACTTGGACTGCAAGAAAGCAAGTTGTATTATATTCAGAGCAATAATAAGACGCATTCCATAGTAAAATATAAAATAGATGGGATTCCATATAAACACACACACAAACACTAAATTCCAATTCCAATAGGGAAACAGGAAAACAACATATAAGAAGCTAATAAGATAACACAAAAAGCTTACAAAAATCCAAAAATCAATACAATGTATATATGATATAGAAATAGGAACTTCTTAGTCAACAATAACAGTACATATCAGTAATCCATATTTATAGCGATGCTAGGATTAATGAAGGGCAGAAACCAAAAAAGGGCTTCTCCTGATATGATAAAAAAGAAAGGATGTAGAAAAAAATTATGGAAATGGTGAGAAAATATCAAAGAGTTCTGCTACTGTTTTACAGATTACTCTTAAACTTGTGATTATGCTGATTATTCAAGACTTCATAAGTATCATAAAACATACATTTCTTTTGACAGGAAATCTTTACAATAATTAGGAAGCCACAATTAGAACAGAGTTGGTAGCACTAAATAGTTTACCACCGGAAAGTCAGACAAGGCTACATTCTATCATCATACCTGCTCAACCTATACCCGTAATATATATTATATGTGCTAAAGATCTGGAAGAATTGGAAACTGGTGAAAGGAGTAATCTGAGATATGGATATGTTACTCTATTGCAGGGGTGGGTTCCAACTTACCTCGCTGCCGGTTCGCTCCCTCCCACGCCGTGTGGGCGCATGTGCAGTAACAAAAAATCCGGGGCAAAAAAAACCAAAGCCGAAAAAAAAATGGCAACCACATGCACAGTGCAGGAAGTCGGCTTCTGCGCATGCTCAGAGGGGGGGGGGAATTGAAAAAAAATGGAAATTTTTTTTTTGAAAAAAATTCAAAAAAAATATGGCGGCCCCCATGGACCTGCACTGACCAATCCAGTTCGGTGACATCATCGTGACATCACCAGCGGACCACTACCAGTTCAGGAGAACCGGTCCGAACCGGGAGGAACCCACCCCTGCTCTATTGGCTACAGAAACTGAAGAATACCCTAATAACTAGCATTATAGAAATAGAACATGAGAACCAGACCAACTTTCTTTGAATATCAAGCAAATAAAGATCATGTCCACTGAAAATCTCTGAGGTACTAGAACTGATTCAGCGAAAGAAAGAAAAAACCTGCAAGAAAATATCAATACTTGAAGCAGAAGTCACTCACACATCCCCCAGTCTTTGATTCATGTGAAAATCAACATCAGGATAGTGCTATTGGGCAGATTATTAAACAAATAGCTTTACATACATAACAAATCCCTATATTTAAGCTTCAAGAAAGTAGTCTTTCCACCACATTCAAATGTGGAAATTTACTTGGAAGTGAAAAAAAGATATTCTATTTCCTTTCATAAGATTCTTATGGATATGTATATTTAAAAGTTGCATAAATGTATCATAAACAGAGTGTTCCCTGCATTGTTTTTGTTTTACAGTTGTATTTATTCCTGACCGCATAACCGGATATTAATTTTTTTAAAAATAGTACAGCATATTTACCTTGTATAAAGTATAAAGTGGTGAATAGAGATGATTGCCAGTGAACTTTCCAAAATAATCTATTGATATCTCTTAGTGAAATTCTACTGCATAAAATGCATGTTTTCAAAAAGAGACAGCTGGAAGAAAGCAATTATTTCTCCTGAAATTTTAGGAACACCTGTCTCTTTAAATAACGATTGAAAGAACTTGTTCATTCAATGCAAGCCTGCTTTAGTTCAATGAAATATATATTTAACAGCAGATGAATCGTTTTGTCAACCTTTGAACACCAATATAATATTAAAATCGGGGGGGGGGAATTATGTTGGAAAAAAAGTTTGTCACTTTCCTTCCTTTGATTCATGCATGCAGTACCTGAAAAAGTTGATATTTCTCTGAGTGCGTATCAGTATTTTGGAAAGCTTTCCAGCTAAAGTAAAAAAAAGATCCATTTCTGTTGGTCACATGAAAAAAAAAAACCTTTGTACTTTGTGTGGTTACAGCGTCATCTGGATTTTTTTAAAAGCAATACCCCAGCCACCCCCCATGAAGGCCCCTGATGCTGGCTTTTCACTATCAAGGGAAAATGTAGCTTTTCTTAAAGAGTTCCCCACTATTTTATATCTAGCAGAAAAGAGATAATCAATTTTCAATTATACAATCATGTTGCAGTGTACTTATTTCTGTCTGCTTCTGGTTTAAAATAGGATGTTAATTTAATTATTTTAAATTGAAGGGGATATGGGAATTGTGTTTACTTTGAAGACATTTCTATTAATTTATTAATGAAATGATTGTTGCTCAACTGTTTTTTTTTTTACAGCACGTAGCAGTTGACAATAAATTTAATTGATAGCAAAACAAAACGGGTACACATGGAATAATTTACTCTGATGACCAGAAGCCAAAAATCAAACAAACCCATTGGGAGAAAATTAGCTTCATTATTTATTTCTTGCAGTGCCAGTATGTTGATTTTTCATAGAAGAATATAGAAAAGGACATTGTTAATAGTATTTATCTCATCTGAAGCTTGGGAACATAGCTATATGGTTTTTCTACATGGAATAGAAGTATTCTCCTCAACCTTGACCATGGTATCTTTCTTGGTCAGTAGAAGCTGCACAAATATATGTGGCAAATGTCAGTGGTCCCCTTAAATGGTTTTCCATTCAGTAGTTTTATAATGCTACCCTGCAGAGTTTCCTCCTATCCAAAATGTTATAATCACCTGCATAAAAGAGCTGGAAAGTTCTAGTACTGGTTAGGTATGAAAGCTGCTGGGTGACCTTGGGCCAGTTCTTCTCTCTAGCCTTAGGAAGGAGGCACTGGTCTTCCTAAGAAAACTTTAGGGACTCCATGCAGATGGCAGAGTTCAACACTGACTCAAAGGCTCTATCTATCTATCTATCTATCTATCTATCTATCTATCTATCTATCTATCTATCTATCTATCTATCTATCTATCTATCTATCTATCTAAGGGGTGGGTTCCAACTTACCTCGCTGCCAGTTCGCTCCCTCCTGCGCGGGCACGCTTCGCACGAGCGCGCATGCGCAGTAACAAAAAATCCGAAAACAATTAGAAAAGCCCCCCAAAAAAAGATGGCGACTGCATGCACAGTGCCGTAAGTTGGCTTCTGCGCATGCTCAGAAGTCAAAACAATTCCAAAAAAAAAGAGGGCAGCCCCCCCGGGGCGGCACCGGCCGCACCGGGGGGGGGATCTATCTATCTATCTATCTATCTATCTATCATCTATCTAGGAACTGGCTATGGTCCGACCCTGAAAAAAAGGACTATGGGGTGACCTGATTGCAGTGTTCCAATATTTGAGGGGCTGTCACAGAGAGGACGGAGTTAACCTATTTTCTAAAGCACCTGAAGACCAGACAAGGAATAATGGATAGAAACTGATCAAGGAGAGATTCAACCTAGAAATGAGATTTTTTTCTGACAGTGAGAACAATCAACCAATGGAACAGCTTGCCTTCAGAAGTTATTGGTGCTTCATCATTGGAAGCTTTCAAGAAGAGACTGACAGTGATGTGTCAGAAATGGTACAGGGCAGGGGTGGGTTCTGGATCCTTTTGCTGCCAGTTCGCTCAGGGTTGTGCCGGGCGCGCGCGTGCACTTTGCGCGCGCCCCCCTGCAGCAATCAAAAAATAGCTTCTGCGCATGCGCAGAAGCAAAAATTAGCTTCTGCACATGTGCAGAAGCAAAATCCAAGATGGTGGCGCCCACAGAGACACCGACAGAACCGGCTCCATGATGTCATCGCCGGTTTACTAACGGTTCTAAAGAACCGGATAGAACCGGTAGGAACCCACCTCTGGTATAGGGTCTCCTGCTTGAACAGGGGGTTGGACTGGATGACCTACAAGGTCCATTCCATTCCATTCCATTCCATTCCATTCCATTCCATTCCATTCCATTCCATTCTATTCATCTAGCTATCTATCTCTATCTACTTATCTATCTACTTAACAACCTATCTATCTGAAATATGATTAAAGTCTGATGATACTTCACACATTCTTGTCCAATCCTGAATGCTAATATATTACACATTTAGCACCTAAATACTATACTAGAAAGATCCATCTGGAAAGACAGCTGGAAATTTATTCCCTGTCTACCTGAGTACTCCCTGTACCTGAGTACAGCAATCTTTTAGAGCTGCTTTTTCTCCTAAAAAGAAGATGCACCCATTACACCAGTCAGAAAGACATCAGCATGCTAAAATGCCCTTATCAGGCAATTAAAGGCAAGTCTATGCTTATTCTAAGTGTCTCCTGTTGTAACAGTTAATTAGCATAATAAAATCCCATCTTGTGTCATGCTTACTGATGGTTCCCTTGTGGATATTCATGACAGAAAATAAATGGTAATTTACTTCTATGAATACTGAAGATAATTAAAAATACAAAAACTGATGTGACCTTATGCACAATTAGGTCCTTCTGCAATAAAACCTAAAAAGAAAAAGAAGCCACTACAACAACACAGTTAACAATTGTAAAGAGATCAGAAGAACAGAAGAAAACACAACTCAGTGTTTTTTATTGGGCCATCTCTAATGTATAATATGAACAAAACAAAACAACATTCCATTGCTATTAAACTTCAGTGCATTTGCATTGAAAATCTGTCTCCACAGATGCAAATCTGTGTAACCAAATTCTGTGAAACTGAATTTTGGAGGCTTTTCTTTTTCCCAGAAAAAGCTAATTTGGTAGGAGTGATTTAGAGGATAACCTCTGAATATAGACTGTGTATACACCTGCATAGATATAATTTAACCCAATTTCTGCTCTAAATTGGCCTTTAGGAATCAAACCACTTATGATTTAAACATTTACTATTACGTTACAATTTATTTATTTTATTATTTGTATTTCTATGCCACCCAACTCCCAAGGGACTCTGCTCAGTGAAATCACAGGACATTGCACATAAGTATTTGCAAACACAGGACAAACACTACTTCACTAAGAACTAAGCTTTTTCAAACTTAGATGTAATCCTTGATATGAGCGCACAGGACTGATGTATGCACTAGCAATTCTAAACATGTATTGAATGCTTTAATGCTTAATCAGTCATTTCAAAAGCTATTCGTTGCAAAGTGATTTCAGTATTATGTAAATTTTCAAAGAATAAAGCTGACATTTTCTATTATGCAATTCAGCTGTCTGGTATATAGTACAACCAGTAAAAATGATTTTTTTAAAAGTGATGTACCTTTAATATATTCACATTTGTAGATTATTTTTTTCATTTGTAAAACACACTTGTTTCAATTCTATTTCATTGTTTTCATTACATTAAAAAAAAAAAAAGGAAGAAAGGCCAGCCATGTAGGGAAAAAAAAATCCTGAATGGCATTCTGAGGGAACATAAACCACCAATATATAACATAGCACATTCATATATTACTCACTTTCTTCAAGTTAGGAATAGAATAATGGAAATCAAAATTAGTACCTTACCTGTTGTCATGCCCTGGAGCAACAACCAGTACTCTTGATGGTCATTGTAACAGAAATTTCTTTATGACTGTTATTATTTTCTTTTTAAAAAATGATGATTCTGGCTATTCTTTAATAGCACAGATCATATGTTACAATCTCAGTTAATAAAGTGACTGCATTATCTGATACCAAAATCTCTTGTCTGAAGGTTATTTACGGCATATGTAGAGAAATGGGGAGAAAATTATCAAAGATCAAAATGATCTGAGGCTTTTCTAATATTTTCTCACAGTGATTCATGATTTTAAAAAAATATTCATTTTAGCCATTTTATCTACACATGTCTAAGTGTTTTTTTAAATGAATATTGAATGTACAATTAATATTTCAAAGTTAGTCTCCCTCATGTGAATCTATTTCTATTGAATAATGGAGACCAAAGGCATTTAACAATGAAGCAAGTATGTGCATGGATCCAAGTGGCTAAACACACATATTAAAAAATAATAAGTGGTTTTCAAGCTGGCTGAAAAACAATATATGCAAGGCTAATACAGGTGGTCCTTGACTTACAATCATTCATTTAGTGACTGTTTGAAGTTACAACAGCACACAAAAAGTGGCTTAGGACCTTTTTCCACACTTACAACCACTGCAGCTTCCCTGTGATCACATGATCAACATTTGAACGCTTTACAACTGGCATGTCTTTATGACAGTTGCAGTGTACTGGGATCATGTGATCATCTTTTGCGACCTTCTGACAAGCAAAGTCAATGAGGAAGCCAGTTTCACTTAACAACCATGTTACTAACTTAACAAACACAGTGATTCATTTAACAATGGTGGCAAGAAAGGTCATAAAATGGCACAAAACTCACTTAGGAACTGTCTTGTTTAGCAAATTTTGTGCTCAATTGTGATTGTACTATAGTCAAGGACTATCTGTATAGAATCTTTGCATAGAAAGGACACTTAAATATATATGAATGCATCTATAGTATATAATTATTAACAAAAAATTTATGAAGATAGTTATTTGATCAAAATATTTGATTGAAAAAGTATTTTGCCCCATTGCTTCATACTTAGGTAAGATGGACAGCCATACAAATCAAACAAATTGAATCAATCAATAAAAATAAAAAGACAATCATTTTTACATTTTTTAATTTTTTAATGGATTTGCATCTGAGGAAAAATAATTTGCTTCCAAATCTTAAGTTTCAATCCCTATATCAGGGGCGTCAAACTCACGTCGTCACGGCGGCGTCACATGACATATCGGGACTTTTTTCCCCTTCGCTAAACCGGGTGTGGCTGTGGCCAGTGCATGACGCATCCGGCCCGCGGCCCAGGAGTTTGACAGCCCTGCCCTATATTATAATAATAGTTTTCCTCTCAGCTGGAGATACCGCATAGGAACTGGAAAGTGGGAAATGGTTAAATACTCTGAAGTAATATGAATCCAGTACATCAGTGGACATGTTTTGAAGCATATATATAAAACTAGTTACAGCAATGGGAATAAAGAGAACCAGATCTTTGGGGTGATACAGGCTGCAAACATCTGGGGTAGTTTTGCCAATTTAAACTCACTGATCATAATCTTATATGGTGAAGGGCAAATGATGAAGCTATTAGTTACATGCTATTTCATACATATCTACATAACTTACCGCTTCTAATGTCTACCAGAGCTCTCCCAGACTATTAGTATGTAATTCCTAGAATATCTACCAAGCATGTTAGCTGGTAGTTATTAAAATAGCACCCTAATCCAGCCTGTGCCAGGAATAAAGAACACTAATTTTAGTTTCAAACACACAGGCCAGCTGCATCATGTGGACAGAGTTAAAGGAATAGTAACTTTCTCTTCTTGTTGCTGAAATCAAGATGGCAGAACTGAAGTTTTAAAGCAGCGCTCCAAAACTGATATTTTTAATAAGGACTCCATCTCTGTGTTCTTTTTACCTTTCATAACATTCTACCACCATCATCATATGGAATGCAAAGGATGCTAGGATGTATAAATCCATAAAGATTTGATAAATTGCATCACAATGGGGTTCTTTTTAAAATTCAGTTTTAAAATTTCAATTTTGGGAGAGAGGCTGGGAAAAAACAGGACAGCCAACTTCCCATCACTGTTTATAACGGCCAGAAAAAATTCAAAAATGGACACTTTCCAGCTGATTGGTCATCTCTGAATATGTGCTGTCAGAACAGAGTGTTATGTTAGCTGCCTAAAAAAAATGGCAGTCATACCAATTTTATTTATTTATTTATTTATTTATTCATACATTCCATTTTTATAGTTTCCCATCTCAAACAAGTTACTCTGGATGGCAAAAAAAAGCAATTTGCAATTGTGCAAATAGAATTCTTAACATATATCATTCAAGAAGCTTGTTTTAGTGTAACATACAACATAATGGAATTGTGTTATCTTTCTATCCACCCTTTCCATAGCTAGAATGATGTGGAATTAAGTAGCAATAGCAATAGCAATAGCACTTAGACTTATATACCGCTTTACAGTGCTTTACAGCCCTCTCTAAGCGGTTCACAGAGTCAGCATATTGCCCCCCAACAATCTGGGTCCTCATTTTACCCACCTCGTAAGGATGGAGGGCTGAGTCAACCTTGAGCCGGTGAGATTTGAACTGTTGAACTGCAGCTAGCAGTCAGCTAAAGTAGCCTGCAGTACTGCACTCTAACCACTGCGCCACCTCGGCTCTATAAGTGTGCAGAAATAAGCACAGAATTGCAGCCTAAAGTCTTTTGTTAACATTTTTCTCTAGCCTTAGCATTGGGCTACTAGGAGTTTCTATTATCCTTAAAAATTCATCCACTAATGGATAAAAATACATAGTGCAAGGATCGCCTCTACGTCTAACTTAAGAAAGCGAGAACTTCTGAGCCAATGTAGTTCAAAAGGATCTTTTATTAAGCAGAAGTGAAAGCATTCCATTCAAAGCAACGTCTGAATACCCTTAGGCAAAGCAGGTAGAGTTAAAGCAGTAGAGACCCCTCCCATTAGCTAGAATGCAGATTCTAGCCAATACACAAGTGTGAAAATGTTTTCTTTATCAACTGCTCTGGGAACCGGATAAACATACATTTCTCTGACCATCTTCTGTTATCCATTGAAGTGAAACATCCCACATTGCCCCTCATAAACCTTCTCCAAAAGTGAAGAGATCTCAGGATGTTTGGCGCCCCGGGCATGGATTGTAAATCGTCAATTGACACAGGCAATGATAATAAATCAAACCCAAGGCCCCCCCTTCTCTCAACTGAATGGCACAATCACTTTTTGGGATCTGACATTCGACCATCTTCTGTTATCCATTGAAGTGAAATATCCCACATTGCCCCTCATAAACCTTCTCTAAAAGTGAAGAGATCTCAGGATGCTTGGCGCCCGGGTATGAGTTGTAAACCATCAATTGACACAGGCAATGCTAATAAATTGAACCCAAGGCCCCCCCTTCTCTCAACTGAATGGCACGATCACTCTTTGGGATCTGACATGCCGCCTTCCTTAAAAAAAAAAAGAGGGGCCCCCA
>QLTV01003402.1:1911354-1937906 GCA_003457575.1 Thermophis baileyi
AGATTCTAGCCAATACACAAGTGTGAAAATGTTTTCTTTATCAACTGCTCTGGGAACCGGATAAACATACATTTCTCTGACCATCTTCTGTTATCCATTGAAGTGAAACATCCCACATTGCCCCTCATAAACCTTCTCCAAAAGTGAAGAGATCTCAGGATGTTTGGCGCCTGGGCATGGATTGTAAATCGTCAATTGACACAGGCAATGCTAATAAATCAAACCCAAGGCCCCCCCTTCTCTCAACTGAATGGCACAATCACTCTTTGGGATCTGACACATAGTATAGTAGTATAGAAGAAACTATGCAAACAATGTGTATTAATGCAGTTTCCATTTTGTTTGGTTTGTATAACTGTGTTTGTTTAGCATAAAAATATCAGGTCTGCACAAAGACTGCCTTTGCAGCAGAGATGGGTTCTTCCCGGTTCGGACCGGTTCTATAGAACCGGTAGTAACTTGGCGGCCTGGGTCGCTAGAACCGGCAGCGACCCAGGCCTGCCACGCCCCTGAACCGGGGCCGCCATCTTGTTTTTTTGCTTCTGCGCATGCGCAGAAGCTTTTTTTAAGCACTGTGCAGGCGCGAAGCACGCACACGGCACTGAGCGAACCGGCAGTGAAGAAAAGAAGAACCCACCCCTGCTTTGCAGCTTTCTTAAAAATAGGGCTAGACGTTCCTCATTATGTTTTGCTCTGCCGTTTGCACATGGCACTTCATGAAATGTCCTTTGGGGCAATTCTAAAACATGTAAATTAGGGTTTGTCTTAGGAAAACAAATATACTGGCCACAATAGAAAGATTGTATCATGGCTAGAACTACATTATTTGTTGTTGCAGTTTCCCAATCCATGCAAAAGTTTTCTAATAGTAATTATTTCCTGTTGTGGTAATAGTAATTAATTACTATAAAATAGTAATTATTTCCTATGGCAATTCTTTTGCCTGAAATGGTGCCAGAGTCATGGAAATAATATGACGTTGTTTTTCTATCATATTAACTGCTAACTTCTATTAGTATTGTAATTTTAATTTTTAAATACTAGTTTTATTGTTAGTAAACTTTCTTGATTTAGAGTTGCATTTATGCAACTCAACGTTTTTGAAGAAAGAAGTTGCATTGAGTTATCCAAATGCAACTTCTTTAAAAACATTTCCAAGAGCCTTCGCCTATCTACAATAAAGATTGACTCAACTATGGTATCACTCACCTAAAAACATGATTTGCATCTTCCTCTACATGCATATTTTTTTTAAAAAGTGAATTTTGAAAAAGTATCAGATGAAGCAGTCACCATTATGACCTAAACTATATACTTTTCAAAAAAAATTATAGTAGAAAAGAGTATACAGTACCTGTGATTTCTATGCAGTATCAAGACTGCCTTTAAGAATATTTCCCAAGACAGCAGAAAGCTACTGAAATATGTTTTCAATTCTTCCTGTTCCCTGGACACTTGTCTGTGAAGCCAGGGAATAAAATAATTCATTTGCCCCTAGAGAGATCTCTCTCAGACACATACATCACTTACATACAATACAAATGCACACTATTTCAACATCTACTAAATTCTTGTTACCAATACATTTTAATAAAAAGAAAGAATAGTTTATAAAACATCAAATAAATAATGTTAATTTCTTTTAAATAGACATATATAGATAGAACAAAATGAAACTTGAGGGAAAACTTACTGGCGTTACAGTTTATCCTGATACAGTCTAGATGGGGAAAAATAAATGAAAGATGAAATTGCATCCTTCAAGGTAACAGCTGCAGACATCCAAAAACAATCAGTCCACCCTTCCGGGGACAGACACACGCAAAAAAATGTGGCCATTTTATATTTATGTACATTCTATAGAAGTACAGGAATGTCTCTGTACTTATTTACTACAAAAGTCTCAGAACCATAAACTATTCCCATTTCCCTGCTTCTGTTTACATGTTTCTGTTTTGTGTGTGTGTGTGTGTGTGTGTGTGTGTGTGTGTGAGAGAGAGAGAGAGAGAGAGAGAGCGAGAGAGAGAGTGTACACATGTGAGATACTTGCAGAAAATAATAAGGTATATATATAAATTATATACCTTTCCTTGACAATACCTTTTTAAGAAAAAGATGTTATTTTGAAAAATACTTGTGATTCTAATCAAAAACTAGGTAAACATAGTTTACATGTTATTAAAGCACAGGCATTTTCCCATAAAATGCAAGGCTTTCTCCCAAATGGTGCGTATTTTTAGTCCTTTTAGGATATTTTTACACATTTGGATGCTTAAAAGCAAATTTTACAATGTTTCATTGGAATGGTTAGTGTATCTATATAAATGCATTCCTGGCTTTAGCTTGTAAATATTTAGTAATGCAATATTTAGCCCTTTCAATGTATACTCATTTCCTGTGCGATAACTTAAAATGTTTTGCAGAAAAAATGTATATTGCCAAAACTTTTCATGCTGCAGAAAGGGATAACATATTGCTCCTTGTCACCATAAAATGGCCACTTGCAAACTGCTAACCGCACGAACGCCCAGCCCAGATTTCACTGCATTTTGAAGAGTTCATATTTTTTATTGGTTGGAGAGAGTTGATACAAAAACAGCCAGACAGCCCTTCAGAGCCCTGTTTCACCTTGCTGCCTGAATATTAGAATTAAATGAAGCATCTATAACATTCCGGAAGAAGATGAAATAGGCAGTGCAGTGGCAGATCTGATTATTTTTGACAACCCCCTGCACTTCACTCATATGAAACTACAAGTGGGAGAAACCATAAACAAGTTAAAAAAGACTACAGTGACACATGAATTTATTTGTGCCTGTTAAATACTCATTAATATTCTAACAAAAAAGTATAATTTCAGCTAAGTTGTTTTCAGCACTCATAGACGCTTCTGAGCAAAACATAAGCTTCACAAACCTGAGCACAAGATTAGAAGCATGATACCTCCTTTAATTCTTAGACTGAGAACATATTATTTGAAAAAAGTGCTGGAACATATTGCCATTGTACTCCTATGACAAACTGTTCCTCACAGTTAATGCTCAGAGCCACTTCTCCATTATATTCAACTATATCATGTTAAAAAGATTCCACTGTTCATTGGCCAAAAATTTGGTCAATCAAGGTTGACCTCTGGCTCAACTAAAATATTTAAAGCTAGTTATGCTAAACTTAGAGGTATTTTTCCCAAGTAAAATTAGAAAAGGAACATGTCTAATTAATACCATAAAATTAATATTTATAAAAGAGGGGCAGTAAACAAAAAATCTGAGTGATCAGGAAAAAGAAAACATCCAGAAGTAATGATGCCACAGAGTGTATTTTCCAGCATATCTTCTCTTAAGAAAATATGGGTTTGGTTTCGTGCGATTAGGTTTGTCATGTGTCGTCAACCGCAACAGAAAAGTGGGAGCAAACAGCCCTTGAGCATTTAGTACGATCACCATACAGGAGTGGCTATATCCCTTTTTTAGATGTGTGCTGGTAAGTGCAATAAGGAAAAAAAAATCCCCAATACTGAGTGCCAAGATTTAGAGAAGGAGAGAGAGAGAGAGAGAGAGAGAGAGAGAGAGGGAATGACAAAACACTAGAGATCATATCTGAAAGACTGATTATACTTGAGAGATGTAAAATAGAATGTAGATTGGATTATATTCTCTTTTAAGTGTCTGAAATTTCGTTTGAGAAATGTATTTACATTTTAGAAGCTTAGACTGTCACAACTGTTCTGAGATACTTAAAGCTTCCTCCTACTTCTGAACACTTACATTTATAAACCCAGTCCTTGGGATTTGCTGATCATTAATTTTTACTGATATTTTTAATGTTTGTTTTTCCCATAGTACCTATGGCTCACTCTCCACACTCCTGTTTACTATCTACATAAAGCTGCTAGGTGAGGTCATATGTTATAAAGGAATATGCTGATGCTTTATATCCCTACCCTGGGCTGATCAAGTGATGCCATGGAGCGCTGTCTTGATGTTTATAGCCTGTGGGGTGTTGGAAAGAATAGGCTTCAGTTCAATTATAACAAAACCAAATGGTTCTGGAATTTAGGACTTCTGGGGACTTCCTATCTCTAGATGGGATTGCACTACCCAAATAGAACCACTGTGTTACACACAGCTCTCGTGTGAGGAATAGATGGCAGCCTTGGCCAAAAGAACTTTTACACAACTTTGTGTAGCACACTTTGTTGGACTAAGAGGCTCTGCTAACAGTTTCACATGCCTTAGTCACATCCCAAATGAACTACTGTAATACAGTTTACATGGGACTGCCCTTAAATAACATCTGGAAGCAGCAGCTGATTGAAAATTGCAGTGTGAGCAATTATAATGATCCTCTGTGCCTTCATGTTACTTCTTTGCTTCATGAGCTCCCTTGATTATCAGTATTCTTCTAAATGCAATTGAAGGTGCTTATGGTCACTTATCAATCCCTTCATGGAATGGGACCAGGTTATCTATGAAGCCAACCCTCTCCTATCATTTCTATTTCTTCTCTTAGATGCAGGAGGAGAAGCAAACTATGGACTACATAAATCAAGGAATACCTTCATAGCAAACCCAGGATTTTCTATTTTGGTACCTGACCTTTGGAACATTGTTCCTCAAGAGAATTAGATGAGAGTACTGTATATCAGCCTTTCACGAGGCCCTGAAGACATGCTTAAGTTTCTGAGCATGGGAGCTGGATTATTGGTTAGAACCTATGAGATAGTTATTGCTGTTTGATTGTTTTTTTAAATCTTGGCTGCCTGTTGTGTATCTTATTTTCTCTTGTTTTTGAATTTTAACTTGTTGGTCACTTAGAATTCCCATTCAGTCATGTAAATTGAATAAGTAAACAAATATATGATCAATCAATAGCTGGATACATTTCTGGCCCTGTCTGCCTATACAAAACAATCAATAAGGGATGCAGATGTTGAGTGACCTTTAAAGATGAGACTCTGACATAGTGCAGTTCCAATCGGATAAAGAAGAAGACTGAGAAGGACAAGCACTGCTTTATAGAGTGATTGGCCATGTTCTAACTCTAAGCATGTGCTAATCATGGATGAGACTGTGGCTCATTGAATTTTCTTTCTCTGTGTGTCTCTGTCTCTCTGTCTCTGTCTCTGTCTCTGTCTCTCCCTCCCTCCCTCCCTCTCTCTTCCTCTCTCCCTCCCTCCCTCTCTCTCTCTCTCTCTTTCTTCTCAACAGTAGTGTTAGAAATATGACATAAAGACTTATAATTTTTCCAGAGCTTAATGTGTTGCCAGAGAATATGATCGTCCAACTATCCCTCAATAAACATTTACAATTTTCTTAAAGAAGCAGTCTTAACATATGAGAGTCTCTTCCCTCCTTCCTTCCTCAATCAAATCAACCACATTCTCCTTTCTGATTCTTTTTTGCTCAATAGGGCTGTAATGAAGAGAGGGATATGGCAGCCCTTGCAGGTTTTTCTGTACACTCTGTTCGAAGGGCTGTTTGCTGTGCGGGCCGCAGGCTTCAGGCCTTTGAAGGGTTGAATACCATCTTTTGATATACCATGACTGATGGGACATAAAGAAGTTTTTACAACGTTGATACACAGTGTGAAAAAGATCACAGAAAAAGGATTAGAAACATGAAATGAAATTAAGAAGAAAAGCTGAGGGGAGGGCAAGCAAAATAATGTTTGCTACCATTCAAAACAGACTTTGCCATTGCATTTCTGGCAACAAAAAATGTTTCAGATTCCCATTGTAAGCTACTCTAAATCAACAATATCTTTTTAAATTGCCATTCTTCACCAGATGTTATCAAATGTGGAATTTTTACTGATAAGCAAGGCTTAGATGTTGGCTCGCTTAATGCAATAACATTTCAGAACTCACATTGTCACTAAGGTTTGAAGAAATCTTCCCTGGACTTCTTGGACTTGAAATGAATTTCTAAAACAATATCTCATATTTGACTTCTGTGTCTAACGCTTTGGGGGGGGGGGGTTAAGTTGACATCTGAAAAGGTTCCATATACCTTTCTTGCTTCATAACTAAGCTTCTATTCTGAAAGTCACCTCCAGAATATGCATGACTGCAATAAAGTTGGAGAGATACTGCAGTGACTCCAAGCAAAGCATAGCTGATGTGATAGTTGGGCTTACTAGAATTTCTTTTGCTTACTAAAGGGCAGATATAACTTCATTCTGGGGCCTTTCTAACATGAAAAAGTGATTCAAAAGCCTAGTCATAAATCTTTTAAAAAGGCCATGTTAGACTTATTAACTGCATTTCGAAAACATAGTTGCTTATGAAACAGCTTAAATAGTGCCAGATGATATGCGCATGATACATGTCCTCGAGGGAAGAAAAAATGTTTCTGCTAAGGGAACATTTTTTATCTTATATGGTTACGACTGTTAGATACAAATAATCATTTCAGAACTGATAGAAACAGTCCAGAGGTTGTTGCTATTGTTATTTCTCTGTTAGAGAAATGCTTAAATTGTTTTCATATGGGCACTACTATCTATCTATCTATCTATCTATCTATCTATCTATCTATCTATCTATCTATCTATCTATCTATCTATCTATCTATCTATCTATCATCTATCTATTGCCTTTATTAATTTTACAAATAACTCAAGGCAGTGAACATATCCACATATTTTACTCCTCCTATTTTCCCCACAACCACCACCTTGTGAGTGGGTTGGGCTGAGAGAGAATGACTGGCCTGAAGTCATCCACGTGACTTTCATGACTAAGACATGAATTCATGGTCTCTTGCTTTCTAGCCTGGTGCCTTAACCACTAGACCAAACAATCCTTTATGCATCTGGTTGTAGGAAAGTTCTTAAATAAGATTTTCCTGTTCATATTCTAATTCTACCCTTTCATTCTAATGTATAAATGAGTGGAATAATATAAATGTTTTTCCAAGCAATGTATGATACATACTTGGAAGATCATGGGCCCAAAAGCATCCCATCTTGATATTTTGTAGTTAGATGTTTTGGAAAATCAGAGGTGCTAAGTCATAAAACCAACATCAGAAAAGCTGACAGAAATTCTGAGGCTATAACACAGTTTTTCAAATAAAAACTGAAGAATGTGAAGCAGTGAAACCAGCTGGTTCTTTTTAAAGCAGAGAACTACAAGAGAACAAAAGGTGAACATTTTAACCTTCTGGAAGACAAATATTAACTATATCATGGCTCTTTATCTCTTCGTAGTGAGCCATTTTTAAGCAGCAAACAAAATCATTTATTTTCCAGGAAACTAATTCTATGAAATTCCTCAAATTAAAATCTCGACAGAAAAAAATAACCAATGGAAAAAATATCGTATCAGAAAAAAAAGAAGAGATCTCTATCCCAAATTCTTCCCTTTCCCTTCAGTTAAGAACACTGAATGCAAAGATAACAACTCCATCCAAGAGGTCTAACAGAAATGCATTTCTATTGGACTTTTTGGAGACAGGAGTGGGCAAGAGGAGGTTTCTGGATATTTATTTATAAGTTATTCTCAGTTGGTGCTTTTTTGAAATGGGCACTTTTTAAGGCTTAAATTAAGGATTAATCTTATTCTTAATCTCAGGAAGCAGCATAGATGATATTGGAATGTGTGATATATAAAACCCTAGCTTGTTAAAGGGTAACAGTACAATCAGAACCTTTCACGCTCTGTCACTGATGTCATAACTTATTTTTGACTGTTTTGAATAGTAGCAGAGAGGCTGGATCAATGAGGATGTGGTTGATCAAAAGATGGACCAAACAGCATGTCTTACACAAAACTAACCAGTTTAAGAACAAGAAAGGAAGCTTTAAAAAAGACTTAAAAACAAAACACATTATCCATAACCAGGAAGCAACATAAAATCTGCATGCAGTGATGGCTGGAGAAATTCTCCGTGATTGATATTATTACAAAAAAAAAAAAAAATACTTTAGCAGAGTTATAATTCAACTCAACCAGATCAAGGGTGGGGGAGGATGGAAGGGAGACAGACAAGAAAACAAAACAAGCTGAAATTAAAAGCCAAGTGATGATGGGGGGAGGGGGGACGACTTTGCACAATACCTAGATTGACCATGAGTTTGACCCGGCCTCCATCTAGTTCAAGCCGTAGTGTATCAGCTGAATCACGTGATGTTGTGGCCATCAGTAGACCATACGCACGCTGAGACATGAAGCGGAAGGACACATCCTCAGCCTCTGTATGCATGACCATAGGCATAACAATTTTCATATACATGCTGCCATCGTAACTCAGGACGGAGGCCTCTGAAGAAAAGAAAAAGATCAATAAAACAAATTACAATAGTTTTAGGCATTTCAAATCTAATTATTTAATACTTTAGATACATTATTTAATGATTGCATGAAAGTGGTTCAGATTTTCATAAATATTATTTCACTGTATTATTCAAATAACAAAAATTCCCTGAGTATTGTATATTCAGTTGGAAATATTAAGAGTGAAACTACCTTAAAACAGTAGAAAAATAACAGTAGAAAATTGCATTAGAGATAAAACCATTGACTACAATAATGGCAATCAATCATCATAAAGTAACTCCACTTGAAGCAAAATACATTGTTTCATTGGCAGAATTCCTTGAAAAGGGCTTCACATTAAGATCTTAGTAACATGATACATTAATTTGAGTAGATAATTTCTTCTGATATCATGGTTTCATAATATTTATCTATCTAGCAATTGCTAACTTTATATTAATTGACTGAATAATTGGCATATTTATACCAACTACAACTTTAGACGTTTTCCAAGCATAGTTCAATGTAAAGTATGTTCCAAATACTGTATGTACCCAATTCAAAATAGTGATACTTAGTGTATTAATCTTAAATATGCAAGCATGCTCTTTGCCTAACTCTCCACTTGCACATCCAGCAATAGATGAAGATGGAGAGTCCAGACTACTAACCTACTCTGTCAGAGAGAATGTAACCATTTCTACAATACAACAATCTGCAATTCAACAACAATCTTTAATTCAATTCAAGTTTAGTTTCTTACTGATCATCAGGACCATTGATCAAGACAACATTCAAGGGAAGTAATTGTTTCCTTGTAATTAGATGGCAAGAGTCAAAGAAGGCGGACGTTATCACCATTTTGAAGGTACTCAATTCTAATATGAGTGAGTGAGTGTTCAACTTATCATATTTGGAAGCATTATGTGAAGATCTATCTCCTCTTAGAAGTCCATAATGTTGGGAAAAGTGGAACAAACAAGTACCATCAGCAGCAAAGTGGATGGATTCAAACACAACAGTAACAGATGGATTGATAGGAGACCTAAAAAATCCAGGCTGGGAACAGATCACCCTGCAGATGTTATGTCATGTAATTGTTTAATGTTGACATCAACTTGATAGCAATCAAGTAATCAGTGGGTGGGTGGGTAAGGTGCAGGATCAGATTTCTTGACATGTGAGTGTTATTCCAGGTTGCTGGAAAAGCTATGATCTCTTCTCAGAGTTCCTGTTGTGGTAAGCAAAGCACAGTAAGTTTAATAATGCTACTTCCAGATGCTGGTGGAACCCAATGTTCTCATATTAGACATAAACTTATTTGCTGCATGTATCGAATAGAAACACACGGGCCTCCTTGGTTTTGCTTTGGATTC
Source organism: Thermophis baileyi (assembly GCA_003457575.1). Taxonomy (NCBI): domain Eukaryota; kingdom Metazoa; phylum Chordata; class Lepidosauria; order Squamata; family Dipsadidae; genus Thermophis; species Thermophis baileyi. Next base: position 1,920,991 of record QLTV01003402.1, read on the forward strand.
TATTAGACTGTGCAGTTAAGCATGAAATGGCACTTTCTGACACCTTTAGTTCAAATGTGACCTGCATGAAATAGTCCTTGTGCTAGTGTGTGCATATGCATACATTGCTGATAAGTGTCAGAGTAATCAAAGGGAATGCTGTCAGAGCATACATGAATTAACCAGCATAAGGGGGATCAGATACTTCCCTTCTTTAGGTGCAATAGGATATAGAAGCATTTTGTAATTAGCAAGAATTTTGGAGATATAAAAATCTGAAATATTTGCTTTTCCTTAAAGAAAAAAACAATACAAATAGCATTAGAAACTTAGGACTAATTTCAGTGGTAAGCATATCTGAGATCCAGAGATATTAGCTTACCCAATTGGTCCATCCCCCCCAAATGTGCTGAAATTGCCAATCAATTCCTAAAGTTCCCAATTATTATGAAATATATGAAGGCTGATATAAATGTATATAATAGAAAATAAGCAACTTGAAATAATAATAATAAGTTCCTTTCACGTTTTCCTCTATAAAATATCAAAACAGTCTGAGTATGACCCACAGTTATCTTCAGCACACTTATCTTAACCATAATGAGAACAAGGACCAAGCTGCAGCAGGTCCTGCATTATCAGCAACAATATCCACACACACAAAAGCACACAACCAGACACCGCAACCCATTTTATATGAAAGAGAAAATAAATTACTTGCTTCAGGTTGCATTTATTTTTCTGTCTGTCTGGAAAAGAAAAATCCAAGCATTTCCTAGAGGAGGAATTAGAAGTTCAAAATTCATCACTGCAACTTTTTCCTTGTAAATACCTGCTAGGATAGAGCATACCCCAAAAAATCAGGCAGTGTAATAAGGTATCAGTTCCCTTAAATGATGAAATTACTTTTCCACAAACTTCACAGAAAGTTTGTAGCAACTTCAAGCATATCGTAAGTGAACTGGAAATTCAGTTATATTAGGCTGCCAAACTGTAACAAGGACACGTGATCCCTGGAGGATGGAACCAGACCTAGATCTGGAAGTGCCTATTGATCTGGATTGGTTTCCTTGATTGACTCAACTGCAGTTAATTATGTTGAACCTGGTTTTCCTGTAGAAGTGCTGGGCTCGATTTGGGATGGGTCATTTTCTCCTTCAAAATTAGATCACTTTGCCCCTTGTCTTCTCTCTCCATCCTGCAGAGGTAGTTTTACATTAACATTTTTTTATTCTTTTCATCTATGCAGACGGATGGAATTTTTGTGTCTTGCAGATTTTGAAGCTCCTTCCTTCCTTCCTTCCTTCCTTCCTTCCTTCCTTCCTTCCTTCCTTCCTTCCTTCCCTCCAAAGCAGTCCAGGGATGGGAGGTAGGCATGGCACTTAGAGGATACTTTTTTTTTGCCCTTTCTTATTGGTCAATGAGAGGATGCATAGATTGCCTTGAATGTTGATTGCTTTAATTTTAAGGGTAAACAATAAGACAATTGTGTATCGGCTTGAAATTGATTGGGAGGATATGGAAAGGTAAAAAGTGGTGGCAGTATGGAAGGGCCTAAGTTCCAAAACACAGCAAATAAAAGGGAGAATGTTTGTGTTTAAATAAGTGATTTACATATAGATATAGCCCCTGCCAGTTCTCAAAGAATGTCCAAAATGCCACCCCTCACTTTATTCTCATATCAATCCTGCAAAACAAGGAAGGTATAGATAGATACAGACTGTCAAGCCACTTCTATCTAGAGAGCAAAAAGTCTATGAAACATGGAGCAGATAAAGCACAACTTCCTTTCCCAACTTGCTCTCCGGAGCAATTTGTTTTTTTAAAAAAATACTGCCAAGCCACTAAATGTGGAGATAATTTTGCAAGCGGTTGCAGCAAGGGGGGGGGGGGGGGGGTTAATCTTATTTTCCTTTTACCTAAATGCTGGGGTAATTATTTTTGAGATTCACTTCCCTTTATGTTATGATATCATTCATTTATTTTACCTTCTAAATAGTGTTGGATATATATATATACAAAATAGATAAACGATTTGTTAACTGTTGGTGAAAATGGAGAAAACAAGGATTTTTTTCATCTTTCCCTCTTTGTTTGAACAGATTAAAAAGCAGATCCTGCAAAGCAATTTTTTGGTGTTAGCCTCTTGGAAGTGCCTTTCTCTAGAGCAGGGGTGTCAAACTCGCGGCCCGCAGGCTGGATGTGTCATGTGCTGGACCCACCCCCGCCCGGTTTAGCGAAGGGGTGAAAAGTCCCGATACGTCACGTGATGTTGCTGTGACGATGTGAGCTTGACACCCCTGCTCTAGAGGATTGTTCACAAGACAATATATTGTAGCCTCAGGCTAAAAGAAAAACAAACCAGAAAACCTTCCTGCTGTGTATTGACTGCCAGTAGTAGCAACCATTCCCAGATGTCACTAAAGATGTCAGGAACTGAATTTCACTACTGGCTTAATCACTTTTTGCTTTCCACCAGAGAATACAAAAAAGCCTGCATGCAATCAAACAAATGGAAATTATTCATCTTCTGAGCACTCTCAGACCTGTCCACACTTATGCAGTCAATAATGAATAAAATAAATATAATTCTCAAGATTGTCACATTTTATTAAAGAAAACCTTTATATTTATTACTTTTTTTATGTTCTCACTATGTTGGTGTTAACCAAGCCATGTCTCAGGCCCCATGAATCAAGAAATATATGTGAAGTTACTTCTGAGCAGTTTCCTTTATTATTCCTCACCTATAAACAGAAATCTTGCCAAACTAAAGCAACTATTTGTATCACTATAGATATACTCTGGGAATTGCTAGGGGGGGGGCTTCTTAACTCTCTTTTTCCTGAATGAACTATCTAAACTTCACTATGTGTTTGCCCTCTTGAATGCGGCCCCTCCCTCCTGGGAATCCAGACTACAATCTACCACACCATGAAATATTGATTTCAAGGTCCTATATAACACTAGGAAGGCCACTTGAAAATAAAAAGAAGGAGAGAAGCAGAGGAAAAGAGAGATTTTTGAAAGATGTGAAAGAGTGGAAAACAGAATTCAAGCAGATTAGAGAATGGATGAAAAATATCCAGAAGCATTGGGAACCACCACCTGACTCAAGGATGAATTTACCAGCATCGCATCTAACCACATGTCACCCCAGGGAGCCTTAACAAGCCAAGTGAGACATAGATTTAACAGCTGGCTAGGCTAACAGTCCCAACTTCCTCAGGAATCACAGGATCTAAAACTTCTCAGGTAAAAGACAGAGCCTCTGTCAGCTTGACCAGACCGCCTCAGAACCTACTCAGAATAGATCTGATTCCTTTCTGACACTATCTTCCTCTGTCATCCTCAGAAAATCAGTGTTATGGTAGAGAAGAACAAGAAGCAATTTAATCACAGACTTGTCATATTTGATTAGTTGACAGATAAAAAGCTAAAGGAAGCTGTTTTGCCTTTTCCTAAGGCATGACCGTCCAAATCTCCATAATTAATAAGCAGAGGCATGAAAAGTGTCTTCATTGTCATACACAAGATGATTATGCTGAATATATATAAGATGAAGTTGATTCACACTTCCCAAGTGAATACTGTATGTGCTTTGGAACATGATTCTTTATCTAACCAATTGCTGGTAAAAGTTATTACTAGCCCAGACACGCAAGGAGCAGGCGGCCATAGCCTTATTGAATCTCAGCAAGTACACAGGAGAGCACTCAGGCTCTTAAATCCAACTTCAAATGTCAGTTTAACATTTGTAGAACTGTATGGAACTATTTTGAGACAAAATCTTGATGAGAAGGTCAGCACTGAAAAAGTTGCTTAAAGTCAGCAAATCTAATGGGAAGAACTCCATGAGGGCACAAGCTAAATTTATTGTTTCAAGAATCAGTTTCAAATTTATTGTTTCAAGAATCAGTTATGTATAGAAGGTTTTACTTTCTTTCTTCTTTCAATAGCTTTGTATTCTGCCATTTGATGTAGCAAATAAAACAATTTCTGTCCTCCATGGCTTTGCATCCATTCAATTACAAAACCCAGCACATGCAGATGTTCTCTTATGTTGATTTGTTATTCACTTTTCATTATGGTATTCTTAAGAGCCGAGGTGGCGCAGTGGTTAGAGTGCAGCACTGCAGGCTACTTCAGCTGACTGCTAGCTGCAGTTCAGCGGTTCAAATCTCACTGGCTCAAGGTTGACTCAACCTTCCATCCTTCTGAGGTGGGTAAAATGAGGACCCAGATTGTTGGGGGCAATATGCTAACTCTGTAAACCGCTTAGAGAGGGCTGTAAAGCACTATGAAGCTGTATATAAGTCTAACTGCTATTGCTATTGCTATTAATGACCCATTCCCTGCACTATTTTTCCATGTTGGGCTGAATACGTATTCTGTGCCCAGAACAATATATTTTGTGGGAGCTTTCTTTTGGTCTTTATTTAGGTAGAGCATTAGCCCTGTGAAACATCATTTGTATAATACGGCAACTCCATTTCAGTGATGCTGAAACTGACTGAACTTAACACAGTAGCTGAAGATAGTTTTTATCTAGATCAGGAGTGTCAAACTCGATTTCATTGAGAGTCGCATCAGGGTTATGTTTGACCTCGGGGAACCAGGGTGGACGTGTCCAGGATAGGCGTGGCTAGCTCGACGTCATTCATGTCGGGGGCGCCTATGGTGGCCTGAGCGCTCTGCAGCGAAAACAGGCTCCCAAGCTCCATTTTTTGTTGCAACGGCCTCCTGCAACCCTCTGCCAGTGAAAACGGAACTCGGGGATGGCCGCCCGTGGCCCTCATGAGCTCCATTTTCGCTGGCAGAGGCACTGCGGGCGGGTCCTTCACTGTTTCCAGAGTGGCCCCACAGTCAGGATCTAAGCACTCCACGGGCTAGATCCGGCCCCCTGGCCTTGAGTTTGACACCCCTGATCTAGGTGTATAGTGAAATACTGGGTTTTGAATCATTTTGAACTGGTTTGCTTAGAGATCTATATGTCTTACCCGAAGTAACAAGAGTTGTGGAACTGAATGTCAACAGTATTTTACCTTGTATCCATGCAAAGGATCAATGTCTATTTTGCTATGAGAACCATAAAACGCTTTGAGTTTCCTTGGTTAATTCTCTACTATTTAGTCAATATCCTGCTTTCTCTTTTCCTTGTTTATAATTTTCTTTATATTCAGATTTCAAGAAAAGCATTTCTCTAGATTTCTATTTTAAATTCCAGTTTGACATCCAAGTGCTAAGGGATTTCTAAACATAACTAAAGAGTTTAAGCACAGGAATTTCTAAGTACAGGTAAGCCTGACATCAATCCATGTATGTGACCTGTAGAGTTTTCACAACATACCCAGACACACTAGTAACTTTTAAGATTAAGCTGACCACCCTATCATTATCATAAGAAATCTGGAGAGCAAGCAGTATTTTTTTTAAATACTAATTGGGAAAAAACACACAAAAATCATTTTCTTACTTTCTGCCATCCTCTAAAATAGGTACATATATTAATTCAAACTTGCTTTTCCTATGTGTCTATGAAGATTCTTAATCATCCAGGTCATGGTTGTCTCAAATGATTGTTTGCCATTTGGAAAGCTCCTTTGGGACTTCCTTTCCCTATGTCTCATGGTAGTGTTTTCTGAATCTGTTCTAGTTGATCCCATTCCACTGATACACAACTTTTCTCCACTACACTTGGGTCTCAAAAAGTGCCCTTTCTCCTCTGTATTTGGAAAACCACAATTGTCTATTGCCTTCTTTTCTTGTTCTGTTATTATGCTCAATATGCTCAATATAGAGCATATATATTGACCATATAGGCATGCTGAATATTCTCTGAGCATGAGAACATATACCATGTTTCCTCGAAAATAAGACCCGGAAAGCGGAAAATAAACCTTAGCATGATTTTTCAGGATGCTCGTAATATAATCCCTACCCCCAAAATAAGCCCTAGTTAAGATCGTCAGACGGACACATTTAGTACCGTATTTCCCCCAAAATAAGACCTAACTGGAAAATAAGCCCTAATGCGTCTTTTAGAGCAAAAATTAATATAAGACCCGGTCTTATTTTCTGGGAAACACAGGTAGTCCAATTGTCAATCCACAGTTAAAGATAGTTTTAAAAAAAATTGTATTTATCGTATCACCACCACTATCTCTATTTTTTAAGTTAAGTTTCCTCACTGTATTTAGGTTAGATGGAATTGGTTATGTTTGTGCTCAAGACACACAAAAGGCATAACCTTTTCTTCAGTAACACATGTACAAACATGCTTGTTTTGTACCTGATCAAAGGTTTTGCAAGGGAACTCCTGAAGCAGAAAAGCAAGGCTGCTACTGAATACTTCATTATTAAGATTTCGGCCTTGAGTAGTAGAAAGACAGAGTATAAATCCAATCAATGAATAATCAAATAAAGTAATGGATAAAATGTTTAGGCTATATCCCAAACATTATCACTTTGATTCAAAAATAATTTTAGAATACTATTTGATATATCTCAATGTCTGCATTAGTATAGGCTAGATATGGTTCATAGCACCATTGGATGATGAAATTGTCTAGTGATCTTGGATCTAAACTGCCACATAGGACTGTTTAGGATAAAAGAGATGAAAATGTGTGTATGCAAATAGGCTGTTGTAGAAGTTTGGCTTACATATTTGAAATCAGAAACAATTTCTAGCAAAACAGACCTTATTCTGACATGCTATAAAGGAGGAAGAAGAAGGAGAAGGTAATGAGGAAGGAGGAAAAACATCTTAGAACTTTAATGTATTTGACAAACTCAAGTTGCCATTAAACAACTATTTGTGGTTTTGCATGATTGAATAAATAGAATAACAAAGTGCAACAAATCTTGTGACCCATCAGTGAAAGAAGCAATTTCCATCTGCCAGAAAGAATTCAAAGTAAGAGAAAGAAACATGCAGAATAATTATTACATTTAATTTAAGACAAACCATCCCACTTGTAAACAAGTGAATATTTTTAAGTCTGACAAAAAAAAATCAGCACTGGCAAAGTGTTACAAAGCAGAGAAGGCAGCAATTAGGTGGATAATGACAGCATCCAAACGGGAGGGGGGAAATTACAGTATGCCATTTAATTTGGGGATCCAAGATGTACCTTCTAAACTTAAAATTTAAGTTCAAACAATATGGTGTTTAAAACACCAGGAGGTGGGAAGATAGTTCTTAAATCCTTTGTTATATATCCAACTGCATCACTTTACTGTTGCATAACATCTGCACAGCTATACAATTGCTCAATGGTGACTGATAACCAATGCTGGCAACAATACAGAAATCACAATTTTAAAGGTAAAATCTGTTCCAAATTAAGCTTGATTCCTGATAACTATATTCTTGTAACTATACAGTGGTAATTTGCACTGCTTACTTACAGGATTACTTTTTAACTTTCCAATGTACCCTATAGTCTTTGTATTTCCTGAGTCTTCCATTCAAATATTAACCAGATCCAATGCAAATCCAACAGCATTATTTGATCAGGCAAGCTGAACTAAGTGCTGCTACCCAGATCTTTGATTCTATAGAGGTATTTTATTAATTGAATGACTACTGTGCCACCAATAGTTTCCATATTCATAACGGTAGGATTGTCTTTTTTTGCTCTGAATGGTTGGCAGTGGGATATTTACTTAATTTCAATTATTTCATTATTGTGAGTGACATCAATCTAAAAAAAAAAAAAGAACAAGCTGACATTTTTCACAGGGCAAAGGTCTACTGTATCATGATTCTATACCGGTACTAAGTGATTGAATATGTACTATCAAGCTAATATTGACTTCAATGATGCATAGATTTTCACCAGGATAATCTCTCCCAAACTTGATCTTTCAGGTCTGCCAATGGTGCACCCATCACCACCGTGAGTCCATCCACCTTGCTGCTAGTCATCTTCTCTTTCCTTCTACCTTTCCCAGCACTACAGCCTTCTTCAGAGAAGGCTGGGTCTTCACATAACATGTGCAAACAAAGTAAGATAATTTCTGCCTTGAGTGTGAACTTTGCATTGATTTCTTCAATGATCAATGTGTTTTTTTCTTGGTTGTCCATGGTAATGAAACGGAAGAGATTAAGAAATCTGTGTCTAGATTTTAGCATATTCCTCTGCATTGGCCATAATGATAGCCTGGTGTTCCAAACTGTTTTCTAGAACATCAGACTGGTGGATTCTTCTCTTTCCTTACCCACTCCTTCCTGCCAGGAAACTTTGCTCTCCTTTCTTTGGACTGAGGTTGAAAGAAATTTATTTGGGACACAGAGATGACCTTGCTTGGAGAACAGTTGCTATGCAGCCACCTTGCTATGTAGCAACAGTTAAAAATTCAAAAACATATTTTAAGCCCAGGAAACAAGAAAGCATGAAAAAGAAACTCAAATTGGCTCCACCATAACTGTGTTAAGAAGGGGGAGGGAAAATACAGTCCAGTTTTCAAGAATTAGCTTCCATAGACTATAACAATAAAGAATTCCAGTCAAGAGTTTGTTTTCTGGCCTGCACTACTTTGAAGAGCTAATATTTTCATTAATAGGCCTTTTACATGAATCCCCCTCTGCCGACTCCCTTTTGCTTTTGACATTTTCGTATTTGGTGCAATCAGTGAACCATTAAAAGAAAAAGAAAAAAGCCACAGCATTATTATTCTTCCTTTATTTAAGCTAGAAGGCGACATTGGAAGAACTCTTATTTTTTTCATCTAGTTTAAAAGAAGAAGGAAATAAAACAAAGCTTACCATTTCCTTGATTTGGCAGACCTGTTAAAAAATCCTAACCTTTCTCCATTGCACTGACTACAGTAACTTTAAAAAAGTGTTTCACTGGTCCACTAGCAAAGTGTGAAACAAAGAAAATCAAGCAAACAGATTCATCGATGAAGGTCCCTTTAGAAGGAAGCAGGCAGCCCACAACAAAATATCCATAAAGGGCAGTGTTCAGTAACTGGAGGACAGGAGATATTCTTGCTATGGTGAATAATAGACAATTGTGTAATTACATAATTAACACTATTATATAACTACTTGTTATATAATAGTGTTACTTGTTTTTTAAGTACAAGTTAAAAACCACTATTTTTGGTGTATAGCAAGATAGGGCAGGCAGAGGTTGCCTTCTAAATAGGCTGCAGGCTGATACAAGATAGCATTGAATGTGGCTGACCTTAATAAACTGTGTTCAAGCTATGACAACCTAGACCTATGGAATGGATCAGCCCTAAGACTGTAGTTCTCTAACCATTGGGTAGCACTGCAGAAACTCTCAACCCAGTTTTCCCTTTTTGCAATCAAAGTTAGAGCCTCAAGATAATACAGCCATTTCCAATGTAGACTGTCCCCTCCTGGCATCTTGCTACAACCGTAACTAGTTTTGTCTAAATCCTAACCTGATAAAGTTCAGCTGGTGGCCCAGTGTTGGTTGGTTAAGGGATGGATTAAAAAGAGTAGATCTGATCAATCCAAAGCCATCACACATGGCCCTAAACCACAGAAAGATTTAGATCAGTGAATGCTGCTTTCCCCCCCTAGATCCTACCACATTCATCTGTCTTTGGGACTAGTGGAGCTCATATATGTAAAAAAAACCAATCTTGAGCCATCCTAAACGTTGGTTTCTTTGGTTACAATTAAATTTTAATTACATGTTTTTGAAATTAAAAACTAAAGAAGAATGGCAGAATAATTTCATTGTGCTATAAATATGTGCAGGTAATATGTCCAATAATGATTGATTGATTGATTGATTGATTGAGCTGCTGGCATATCATACATGGACTAACAATATATATTAACATTTCATCTGGATTAGTAAAACACAATAAAATATAAATGTTAAAAAGAACTATGTTCAAATACCAATGTGGATATCTGGATAGTGCGACAGAATGAACTAAAGAACTAGCAACTACTGGCAGCCAGATTACTCTGTAGACTTTCCTGGCTGTCAAAATACATGGCAACAAAAATGAAAACAAACAAAAAATGGACCTTTTCAGGCCCAAATGACAAGAGAGATCAGGAATATTATTCCAATTTGACAAATCAATGTTGAGCAGCTTAGCAGATCCAATAATGATTTTCAAGCAGCTCTCATGGAGAAAGGAGTTGTTGTGTTTGAAGTTGCATTTCCTCTGTTTGTGGCAATGTACTGGAGTAGTCATGATCTAAAGCAAATATGGGTAGGAAAAGACCCACTTCTGTTTCCTCCCATCGCTTTTGTTCTAAGATTTCTCCCCATATTTCTCCCAGACTAGTAGTTGGTTAGTACACAAGGATGAAATAAAATTAAACTTAAGGCTACATATTGCCTACCATACTTTAGGCAAAACAATCCATAAAGGAGTTCTTTGAATGACAATAAAGCAAATGTCAGTTTGATTAGTGCCTATATAGTGGACTATATGAGAATTATCTGATACTGATGAAAATGACACTGTAAATATAAGTCAGAAGTAAGTAAGTAAGTAAAAAGTCATGCATTCCTGAGGCAAACAAGAGATGAAACTGCATCCATGCTAAATGACAGAGAAACGTTATGGTAGCTGGCATCATTATTATCTTAAATCACAGGAATAATGTATACAGCTCTGATTCATTGGTTTGCATTGGGGATGTGAAAGAATTTGAAAGAGTTATGTAGATCATCAAAAATTATCCCTTCCTTCTAATCCATGTAGGGACAAATGGTATTCCAACAGCTACAAATATATCACTATGGATTTGAACTTCTAGGAAACAAATATGCTAAAAAAAATCTCAAGTGAATTAGAAAGGAGGAAAAGAATATTGAATATAAATATATGGCTTCAGAAATGTGTTCATGGGACAATTTGATTTTTGGGATCCTGGCCCAAGTTATGTGGTTGATGGACTGCTAGGAAGAGATGGGCTCTCAGATAGGAAATATGGATTAGGCCAAAGCATAGCAAACTGAATAATTACAAAATTATTAATATAATTGGAATTCCTGCCCTAGGAAGCTCTACCTCTCAATATGCATGAATTTTGTTTTCTGCCCCTCTGCTCCAGACTTCTTTTATTTCTGAATTATGTTTTTTTTCTAGAGTGTATAGTCTGTTCATTAGTTTCACTGTGAATCCCAGATATCACTTTTCCACAGCATATTTTTGAAAGACAGAAATGGCATTTGAGTTTATTGTCTTAACCAAGATCAGTTGGTAAAACTGTTTAGGGCCATGCACCTCCTTGTCATATAATTCTGCCAAGCTAATTTAACCATGTTTCTATACAACAGAACTGGCACATAAAGAAAGAAAAAGCCCTGGCACAATGTTTTATAAGGGCAAAACAGAATCTTTAGATCTTTAATGCAATCAGTGGGCATTCTTCCCTTAAATGCCTTGCGTTCTGAAGTACTCCTTCTGCTAGACTGCCTCTATAACTTCAAAGCCACAGGACTCCATGAAATTGGAGCATTGCAAACAAGAAATGGAAAACAAAAAGAATGTTGCAAAATTATTACATTTATTCAGGGGAATATTTTCCAATCCAGTAAATAGAAACTACCCCCTTTTTAAAACAAATAAGCAGAATGACTTGATGTCTGAAAATATTTGTTCCTGACCAAATATAGAAAACTCTTTCATAGAACTAGGTTGCTTCCTTGAAACTCGTTACAAGGGGAATTACATAAACAGTGCAGGAGGAGAATGTGTATGATGTACTACCATGTTACCACAGCAGGCTCAGTTCCATATTAGAAAAAGGCTTAACATCATTCTCTTTCCTATTGCAGCATCACTTCCACTATGTTGATGGTTCCTGCCCCTTCATTTGCCTTTCTCCTTTCACCAATTTGTATTGTTGCCTGAACAGAAACAGCAAGACAAGAATTGGTTCCCGGATCACTGCCTTTTCATTGTTCTAGATCAGGGGTCACCAACCTTTCGGACCTCAAGGACCACTAAATTCATAATTTTAAATACCGCCTACCACTAATATGATCTGCCTAATGACCAGCTGGGTGGGCGTGGCTAGGTGGTCATGTGACTGGGTGGGCGTGGTCAACTCGATGTCACTCACGTCAAGGAGTGCCCCACTGGCCTCTACTCACCCCTCCCCTCCCAGCCACTCCTCGCCTCCCCGCCCGGGCTCCTTAGGGCCCCAACAGGAAGCAGTTGTTGGAGCTAAGCAGCCACCATGAGAAAGAATTAGCAAAACAGCTGGCACAGTTGAAATTGGATCTAACCAAGAAGGAGGCTCAGCAGAAGCACCTCACTGAGGACTACGAGCATAGGCTTTCCAAACAGAGGGAAGACCTGCGGGAACACAAGGCCAGGTACCAGCGCCTGGAGGCTCAGCGGGCTGAGATGGTCAGCCAGTTCCAGGCCATGATGCTGTCCCACTGGAATAAGGCCCTCCGTCTCTTCGCCACCAGCAGCACTTCCCTCCAGTCTTCGCCCAAAGCCCTGCACCAGGAGGCTGAAGTAGACCCCAAGTTGGAATTTCTGCCCCCCTCCGACCCACACAAAAAGACCTTGAAGGGGGAGACTCTTTGCAGCAATCCTGGCATGGGCAACTGCAAGGAGCTGGCATGGGCCAAGGTGGGACCGCTGCAGCCCATCCTCCAGCAGCAGAACAAACTGCAAGGGAGCTCAGGGCCCGGTCACAAGTCCCATGCTCCTGGGAAGCAGCTCTCTAGTTCGCTGGCCTCCCACTCTGGCGTACCTTGGCAACTCAACTGTTTCTCTCCACCCCCCCCTTTCCTGTTTTGTCTGCTGGATCAACGCAGGGGCACGTCAACCTAGCTTGACACTGGGGCACTGTGTGCCTGGACCAGGCACTCTCTCTCAGCCTCCTGCCTGTCTCTGCTTCTGCGAGGCCTCCAGGTGGGAGGCCTGAGAGAAAGCACCTGGTCCGGGCACACAGCCTTCCAGGAACCTCTTTTGTGTTCCTTCTCTCAAGGAAAAGCTTTGTGGTCAATCTGAGTGAAGGAAAAAGAAGATGGGCAGACTGACAGTAGCTTGCTGACGTTGGTGGGAAAGTCGGTCCCATATTCCAGAGCTCTAGTCACAGGACTCCTCCACCCAAACGACCAATGGGCCAGTGCTGTGACTAGAGCTCTGGAATATGGGACTGGCCTGACAGCTCGTGGTGGGGCTGGAAATGTCCGCCATAGAGGGTGGTATGTGCAACATTGCAAGTAGTGCAACGTGCAAGGAGTAGCGCAGCCCTCGCCGGCGGGATCGAGGTAATGGTGCTATTGCGGCAAGGGGGGACAGCGGCGCAGGCAGGCCGAAGCAGCAGTGGAGATGGCGGGAGCCTTAGTGTGCAGGAGAAAAGTACCACTTGCCTTTGCACAGCAATAGCATTCCACCTTCATCACGGTACATTTGCTCCAGCTGCCAAGGCAGTCCTCGCCTCCCACCGCTTTGGGCTTAGAACGGTAAGCCATGTCCGGAAAGCACTACAGCAGAGAGAAGCGGCCGCTGTGGGCTCCGTCGGTGTGGCCATGAAGTGGGATCGGCATGGCCAATTCTTGCCCACAGCATTGGCGGCCAGGATCAGGTCACCACCGCCTGCTTCCGCTTCGCCTTTGCCAGGGCGGTGGGCACTAGAAGGGCGCTGTCCTTGGCTGGCCAGTCCCTCCCTGCCGCTTGGTTTGGGGCGGACGGTGCCCAGCAGGCCCAGGTGTGGTAGGTGGGCAGGCGGATGGAGCGAACAACCTGGGGATTTGGGCGGTCTTTACGTGGCCGGGATGCCTGCAGGATCCCTGGCTTCTGAGGCCGGCGAGGCCCAGCATTTGGGCTCCAGCGCGCGCTTCCTAGGCAGCGGGAGTTTCGCACACTGCTCACTGAGGCTCCTGATCTCCCGTGACGGAGGGAGGGGCTGGAGCTACTAAACAGGAGGCCAAGCTAAGTGCCTGAAGGACCCCATCACTGGGAGTCCAGGCCCTTCAGCGAGCAGCGTGCGAAACTTCGGCTGGGCTCCTCGATAGATGGAGTTTGCAGGGGCAGTAGTTTGAGGACCCCTGATTTAATGCAACATAAAAAATGCAAATAATTTTTCTGCGGACCACCGGTTGGTGACCGCTGTTCTAGGTTGCAAGGGTTCACAAGCCAGTAGGCAAAGGGAGAAGATCATCCTGTATGCAGTAATCCTGCAGCTCTTCCAACTTCCATTCTTCCATTCTTCTTTGTTCAAGAATAAATCTATATGTACCACCTGATTTTTACTTCTTTTGGGGAATGGAGTGCTTTTTTGTGTGTGTGTGCTTTTTCTTAAATATCCTAGACTGGCCAACTGTGCCAAGTAGCACACTCATTCAGAGTAGGCATATAACAAGGAGTGGCAGCAAAAGGGAGTCACAATGAGCCTTGAGATTCAGAATTCTACAAGAATGTCATTTCTTGATTCCAGTCAAGACAAAAGGTTTGGCAAGTGTTGGTCTAAATCAGTGTTTCTCAACTTCAGCAACTTTAAGATATGTAAACACTCAGCATCTGACTGGGGAATTCTGGGAGTTTGAAGCAGGGGTGAAATGCTCCCGGTTCGCTCGTGCCTGTCGGTCGCCGTAGAGCCGGTCGCCAAGGTAGCACGAGGCTCAGAATAAATAGAAAGCCACTTTTGTCTAGTGGTTAAGGCACCAGACTAGAGACCGGATGCCGGTGTTTGGGTTCTTTTACCCTCTGCGCATGCACAGAACGCTTTGCGCATGTGCAGAGGGTAAAAGAACCCAAATGGCAGTGTCCGGGCGGGTGGGCGGAGCTTCACGCTACCTTGGCGACCGGCTCTACGGCGACCGACAGGCATGAGCAAACCGGGAGCATTTCACCCCTGGTTTGAAGTCCATATAACTTAAAGTGACTAAAATTGGGAAGCATGCTTATAAACTAAAGTGAAATAATTTTGTTCTATTTATGTTTTTGTTTTGAAACCTGGTTTCTTAACAGAAGACTGCTACTTAGATTGATAATCAAATTTCATAGGGAAGGAGAGACATATATAGTATATGTTTATGAAAACCATGAAATTCTATGGCACCAATCATATTTGCAAAGCAACAACAATATATAAATTATTTTTCTAACAACAATGTTCTAATTTTTTCCTCTCTGGGTCCATTAGCCTTGCCACTACATGCTCTGTAAGGTCAATACCAATTCACATCCTCTTAAAAGTTTCACACAATTTTGTGATTCATTATTATCTTTGTCAAGCCATTTTTAGTCAGGGTTTTTTATTTAGGAACTGCAAAACCTCATGAATATGTAAAGAGCACGTTTATAATATTTTATAATAATATTTTTTTATTGCCCAATATTTCCCCTTTACTTTGTTTTCTTTGTTTTCTTTTCTTTTTCTTGTTCCCCGTTTTATTCACTTAAGATAGTAGTGGATAATAAAATGACATCACAAATAAACATTGGGAACTTTTTTTTATCAAAATTATGTTGACTTCTCTGTTTTATTCCTCTTGAAATCTTCAAGGAACTTCATATTCTGAGAGTTTTAATCTTCATGTGCAAAAGAATAAGACTGTCAAAAATATGAAATTAGTGATTTACTGAGATGAACATTTTCATGCTCCTGTTAATGTGCTGTGTTAGATAAATTGGTTCAGAAGCAGCGTATCCCATGGAATAACAATTTAGAAAATGAATACTTTTATATCCTGCATTTTGGCTTCCCAAAGGCAGAGAGAAACAAGATGGACTTGATCTGATTCTGCAAGGCAAGAACAGCCTGGTTCTTACAACACCCTAAGGCATTCTATTATTTCTTTATTAATTTGACATATGTTTATCCTTTCTTTTCTTCAAGAGCTCAAGAGGACTTATGTGCAGAACTTCCATCACTTTTTCTCCTACAACAAGAAATCTATGAAGTAGGTTGAGCTAAGATAGAGAATGGCCAATTCAAGAATATTGTGTGACTTTCCATGCCTCAGAGTGAACTTGCATTGAGCATTCCCACATTCTAATCCAACACCTAAACCACTATGCTATACTGGCACTAGATTACTGAATAACATGCTACTGATTTGGTATGTGCAACATGCAGATTATACAGTAACAATAAACCTTGGTTCACAGCTAAACTTATGCAGCTACAGTCGTTCCAAAGAGGAAGCCTACAGAAAAGGTGATAAAATGCTGTACAATCAGGCCAGAAATGTATTAACAAGGGAGATCAGAGCAGCAAAAAGAAGCTACTCTGAAAAGCTAAAGAATCAGTTCTCAACAAACGAACCAGCAACCATGTGGAAAACTGTTAAAAATATCACCGGTTACGGCAAACCTCCTTCCCAGGCTGAAGGAAATCAACAACTGGCAGATGACCTGAACATCTTTTACTGCAGGTTTGAAAGGAAACTACAGCCACCTATCTCCACAACCCCCATCTCAGACATACCAACAACAGCCAAGCCTCCTACAACTGATCCCATCTCAGACACACCAACAATAGCCAAACCTCCTACAACTGACCACATCCCATTGGGTTTCACAACCCCTAGTGATCACAGATAAGGAAGTGCAAGACCTATTTCACAGACTAAAGCAAGGAAAAGCTCCAGGCCCAGACAAGATAACTCCTTCTTGCTTAAAAGTCTGTGCTGACCAATTGGCCCCCATCTTCACCCAAATCTTCAACGAATCACTAGAGATATGCCATGTTCCTTCTTGCTTCAAACGCTCCACTATCATCCCAGTGCCGAAGAAGCCCTCCATCAAGGAACTGAATGACTACAGACCAGTTGCTCTAACACCTGTAGTTATGAAAACCTTTGAAAGGCTAGTGATGTCCCACTTGAAAACCATCATGGATCCACTGTTAGACCCCCTGCAATTTGCATACCGAGCAAATAGATCAACAGATGATTGATTGATTTATTTATTTATTTTATAAAATTTATATGCCGCCCAACTCCCGAAGGACTCTG
>QLTV01003402.1:1950221-1964841 GCA_003457575.1 Thermophis baileyi
TGTAGTCCATGCCATGTGATCATAACTGTGTACTCTTATTGGTCATTGAAGTATGCCTGGGGGGGCGGGAGTAATTGAAGTACGCTATCCCAAAGGAAGTCTTTTCAAGCTATCTACCGGGAAAGGATGCCTGAAGAGGGAGATGGGGAAGCATTAATCCTTTTTTACAATATTCGTGATGGTTCCAGATTATGACTGTAGATTCAGAAGAACTTCTACATAACCGTGAGTGTTGTCAGAGGATGCCTGAAGAATAAAATATAATCTGATTGAATGTACCATTGCGTCTTTGTTAAGCTGCCTGATGATAGCATAACCAATCTACGCTTGATTCAGAACAAGCAACTAAAATGAGATTCTTGAAATTTCATAATCTAAGTGAGATTGGCACTTAGTTGGGAGAAAACAGTAGAGCATTATAGTAAAAACAGGAAGGGCCTAAGCTAAAATAGAATGAGCAAGGCCAAGTAGAACCCCTTTGTTCCTTTTTAGGTCTTCTACATTGGCCACCTAATGAGAAGGAAGACTCACTGGAGAAGAGCCTAATGCTGGGAACAATTGAGGGCAAAAGAAGAATGGGACAACAGAGAATGAGGTGGCTGGATGGAGTCACTGAAGCAGTTGGTGTGAGCTTAAATGGACTCCAGGGGATGGTAGAGGACAGGAAGGCCTGGAGGAACGTTGTCCATGGGGTCACGATGGGTCAGACACGACTTTGCGACTAACAACAACACATTATGGTCACATCCTTCCCAGCAGAACATGGCCAGGGGAGCAAAATTCACATGGAATTTAATCAGATTCAATGAAAAGAAATAAGATAGTAGGATGTGGAATTTTGGAAACCAAGTAAGCATTTTCAACTTTTCACATTTAAGAGTGAATACATTAAGGTATAGTCTTTGGGAGTTAGCCGAATTCTTACAGAGAATTAAAACTGTAGAGGTAACTGCTCTTTTCCAGATACTTGAATATTCACCTATTCTATGTTAGTGATGTTTTAAAATACTTCTTTGTTATGAGCTTCAGTAAATTCTCTTACAATCTCCTTAATTCATTTACCATTCATTACCTTTTAGAAGCGTCTCCGTGTTATGTATTTGTGTGTGTTTGTATGTATATACAACATTATATATGTATGTGTGTATATACGGTATATTCTGTTTGTGAATATATCTTTCTCTACACACACACACACACACACACACACACACACACAGGTGGGTTCCTACCAGTTCTAACTGGTTCTTTAGAACCGTTAGTAGCTCAGTGATGACATCACGGAGCCGGTTCTGTCGGTGCCTCCGTGGATGCCACCATCTTGGATTTTGCTTCTGCACATGCGCAGAAGCTATTTTTTGATTGCTGTGCGCGCGCATGGCGCAACCCTGAGCGAACCGGCAGCAAAAGATCCAGAACCCATCCCTGCACACACACCATGGTCTCACCAGTTTGCAAGATTGGCAGGTAATTTCCTTGTGGAAACCAGATTAAAGTTTATTGTCATCTTTTCCCAAATACAGCTTGCTGACTTTGCTGAGTTCCAGCAAACTTGTTTAGGCAATCCAGTAGACCAGAAGAGATGTTCAGCATTCAAGATTACCTCATATTATTGGCAGAAGTAAATCTGGATTTATTTTAAAGTGTATATTCAATAGAAGGTATGCCCATATTTACAATATGCACTGTTAGCATCTACTCTTTTCATTCATAAGTTTATGGTTAACATACCTTAAGTGACTTTCACATTTATATCCATAAAGGGTAGCAACAGGCCCTGTTAAAACTCAACTATTTATAAAAATATTGCCATTTGTTATTGGATTTATAGCTTCAAATCTTCCCTTTGTTGCATGCATTTAAACACATTTTTGTTTCTCACATACATACACTATTTTCATTTATAATTTTTCAGTATGGGAGAATTTTTTTCTAGTTAATTATGGATTGGCAAAACAATGTTTGAACGAAGTAACTTTCAGAGCTTTTCTATCAGAGAATTTACAACTGGGGCTTTGAAAAGAGATGCTATGTGTACTTATATATGAGTATATGACAGGAGTTCTTTCTGAGGCAAGGTCATCACATAGATTATCAGTAAAGCAGACAAATACTAGCTATGCCAAACTCCTGACTGGTTGTTTTTGTTGTTGTTGGTAATGGTGGTGGTTTTGATTCTGACGGGCAGTCTTATGATTACTTTGGGTCTGTGTTTCTCAGTTCTGAAAGGGCAACTGAATTATCAGATTTAATGACCTTTCTGCTTGCCTTATCAGCTCTCCATTAAGCTTAGGCAGAAATGTTTCTCGTGGTCTGCTGGTTTAGCTGACGGAAAATGATGAGAAAATGATATGCTGAGACATTGGTGATGAAAATTCACCCTTTGCAGAGTCTGAAATGAGTAGCAAGATGTTCCTATGTTGGAAAGAAGAATAACAGCCCAATCCAGGAGTTACTAATCACTGGAATTTGAAGGAAATGAAAAACAATGACTTTCCCCACTAATCTATGCAATTTATTTAGAAAGTAAACCAAATCTTCTTAAGTTTATTTCTATTGGATATTAATAGTATCTCCCTTGACAAATAACTTACATTTCAGCTACTTAAATACTCATAGTTAAAGAAAGATAACACAGGTCTACAAATTTTGGAAAATTATCGACCACCAAGATAAAATGTGTTAATTTTACATATTTTGATTAGATGAATTAGAAAACAGGTAATAAAGGTGCTGGTTGGCTAAAGTTTTCAAGATATTTCACAATAAAGACTTATACACAGGCCTACAAGGGAGGGAGGTGTTTAATGATCATGATGCTTTGCAACCTCTCGACAAAGTACGGTAGAACAACAAAAATGGTACCACATGGAAGTGTATAAATTTATCTTCACTTTGAGAACAGCAAGGCTGATGACTATGAAAAACATGTGGAAAATTTGCTTAGGTACTTTATAGCACTTGGTGCAAACATGTCACTGAAAATTCACTTCTTACACTCGCATTTAGTCTATTTCCCTTTGAACTGTGGGGCACTGAGTGATGAGCATGGGGAGAGATTCCACCAGGATATCGCAGGCATGGAACAAAGATATCAAGGGAAATGGAGTCCGTCCATACTTGCCGATTACTGCTGGAATCTCCCCAGGGATGATCCTATTGCAGTTCACAAGAGAAAAACAAAAAAGTGCAGTTTAGAACAGGGATCACCAACCTTTCGGACCTGAGGGACCACTAAATTCATAATTTTAATTCCCACGGACCACTAATATGATCTGCCTGCTATTTTTCCAGCCGGTCTTGCCGCGACGCTTCCGGTTTCTCCCACCAAAATTTTCTCACGGACCACCAGTTGGTGATCGCTGGTTTAGAATACCGAATAAAGATGGAAGCTTGTCGTTTAATCTGATGTTAGAGTTTGTCAGTTTTTCATGCAAAAAAGCATGAAAATGTTAAATGAAAAACCAGTAAATGAATGGAAAGTTATGTTATTGGTATCAATAAAAAGATAAATTTATAATGATTGGTGTGGCACCATTCTCATTGCTATATCACATTTTGCAGAAAAGGCATGGAGCATAATCACACATGTAATTTTGAATTATTTTGATGCAATTTTGACCTGAAACTGTATCTTGGAAACTGGAGCCAATTACTACTCAGGACTTAATTTTCCTTTATTAGTGACCTAATTCTGGTAAAATTAAGCTACTTTCATTTCTCCTTGTAGACCAGTGTAATAGATGATGTTTCTTTAATCATGCTTTAAAACAAGTGGGGAGTTAGTGTTTCTCAGATGTTACTTATGTCTTCCTCATAGTCATGTTAATGTGTATTTCTTCAGTCAATTGGAAACCCAGTCCTAAGTCTTGACTTCTAATTTGGCAGAGCAAAGAAGCTAGTGAATTACACAGGAGGTTGGTTTAAGCCAGGAAAAAGAAACAGCATCTTCCAACAAGTGTTGCTAGTTGTGTCACAAATAAGGGCATTACAGATTTTCTGCTAGTTATACAGTTTATTGCATGGAGAAGAAGGTACCATTTCTGCATCATGTTGTGTGCTTCATGGGTTTGCGTGCTATGGTCATTCACTGCCAATACCACCTATTTTAAAATTTAAAATGTTACATTAACTGAATTCCCAATAAGCCCTGTAAAACAACACACAAGGAAGAATTTGCAAATGCCTAAAGTTTGTTCTCTTACATTCATAGCCCAGACATTCTCAATGATAAAATAAATGTTAATGTACTTTAGACTGAGCCTTTTGTTCTTTCCTAGTTATAGGAATTCTGGCTCTCCAGATGCAATTGAAGGTGCTGTTTGTCACTAATAAAACCTTTCATGGCAAAGCTATTTGTGGAACTGCTTTTCTCCCATTGTTTTTGCTCACCTCACCATATCTAGCAGAGAGGGCATGCTTTGGGTCCCTTCCAACAAACAGTGTCAACTGGTTGGACCAGGAGTCATGCCTTCTCTGGGGCACTGCCTGCCTTCTGGAACAGCATTGCCTCTAGAGATGCAGATGGCCCAGACCCTATTAGCTTTTTGTAACACTCTGAAGTTTTGGCTGCTTCCCAAGGAATTTGGGCCAGGTTAAACAAGCTCTGTTGTGGATGGGATTTTAGGTCTGAAACATATTGTTTGCCTTGGGCATTATGTCTTATTGTTTATCATTGTTGGAGATTTTTTTTTCAATGTTATCTGCCACTCAGAGTCTCTTCTGTGACATGGGCAGCCATATAAATTCTCTAAATAAATAAATAAATAAATAAGGGTCCTCCTGTTGAAAATTCTTAAACAAATTCAAAGGTGATTTCCCCCCCCCACACACACACACATTTAACATCCAATTGCTTCAGTTTGCCTTTATAATACATTTCAAACTTTTAGCCATCTTTTTAGAGTTTCCATGATCTTTCCCTCAAATTTTATGAAGATAGTATTCAAAACAGCATCTAACAAAAATGCATACTGAAATAGCATGTCAACGTGACCACTATTTAAAAACCAAGTGGTGGTGGTGGTGGTGGTAATCATTCTGTTTACCAATCATCTACATTCACTACCACACATCTTCTGCCTTGCATCCCTGGAACAGAAAAGTAAAAAGGACCTGGGATTTTTTTTTTATAGCTTTAGGTTATCTAGTTATTTCCAAGGATTTTTCATCTATTTACATACAACCGGTATCTCAGTTTTGATGTCAAATAAGGAGATTCAGTGTATATCATTGTTAAATACCAAATCACTGTAAGGGAAAGAAAAACTATGTTAAGAAAGGGAATCATTGGATAAATTGTGCAGTTGCATTATGCATTATTTCGCAGAGGGACATAGAGTAATGCTGCTGACTCAAATGCCTTCAAGATCTTCCAGGTATCAAGTGGAAAGATATTGTTGGAAATTGTCAAAACAATGAAATGGTCTGAAATGATGTTGAAATAATAGAACCAACCCTACTATGCAGTTATTATTCGCACAGATACTATAATTAGTAAGCTGCACAGACATTCTGCTAAAGGATTGGTCATACCTCAAAGCATCATGACATACATTTAAATATAGAAGACGTCAATCTTTTCTGTGGAAACTGCCCAGAACTACTCTCAATAACAGTTGGAAAGTCCATTTGCTTCATTCTCTTCAGTTCTGTATCAACAGCTCAGGCTTGGAAAACATATTTCAAAGAGATGCAACTAGGAATTTAATATGATATCCATGCAGCAGACTATCAAAAATAATTGTTGGGTATATCCTTAGATGATGGCAGTGAAATACAGTTTCAAGGGCTTTCTACCGTTCAGAAGTCTTCAAGAATCCCTAGCTCGACCAGGTCATTATATGAAAACTAATATCTCATATTTAGTTGTCTCTCTTATAAACCCCACTTATTCTATTGCAGTAATGGAGAACCTTTGGGGATAAAGGTACCAAAAATTCAGAAAATGCCTAACCTGACTCTGCTGACATGTCATCTCCCCCCCCCTCCCGCCACAACAAAAAAGAAACCATTCTTATTTCCCAAATAAAGGTAAATATGTACATGTCCCCGGATAATGTTGCAAGATCCAAACTGGGTCAGTGACTGGGACCAGAGGTTTAGTCTTCCAAGCTTTTGGACTTGTGCTGGAGCCCATCCTCAGGAAATTCCAAAAGTCCAAAAGCTCGGAAGACTAAACCTCTGGTCCCAATGACTGACCCAGATTGGATCTTGCAATTCTCTATTTCCTCTCCCATCCCCACCCTCACTCCCCTGGCCATTTAGGCCACACTGAAAAAGTAGTATTTTGGCGACAGTCCTGAGGCTGGATTTCAACTGAAGCCTCAGCTTTAGCCCTGGCGCCACCTGGGCCTCAGCTTTAGCCCTGGCGCCACCACTGCCACTCAAAAAGGCTGCCTCGCACCATTCCCCAAGGTACACAAGCCTTGCCGAATGGCATGAATGCCCCTATGGCCCAGTGCTCTCCAGGAAATATAAATATAAATAGAATAATACGGTAGAGTTGGAAGGGACCTTGGAGGTCTTCTAGTCCAACCCCCTGCTCAGGCAGGAAACCCTACACCACTTCAGACAAATGGTTATCCATCATCTTCTTAAAAACTTCCAGTGTTGGAGCATTCACAACTTCTGGAGGCAAGCTGTTCCACTGATTAATTGTTCTAACTGTCTGGAAATTTCTCCTTAGTTCTAAGTTGCTTCTCTCCTTGATTAGTTTCCACCCATTGCTTCTTGTCCTGCCCTCAGGTGCTTTGGAGAATAGCTTGACTCCCTCTTCTTTGTGGCAGCCCCTGAGATATTGGAACACTGCTATCATGTCTCTCCTAGTCCTTCTTTTCATTAAACTAGACATACCCAATTCCAGCAACTGTTCTTTATATGTTTTAGCTTCCAGTCATCATCTAATCACCTAATCATCTTTGTTGCTCTTCTCTGCACTCTTTCTAGGTGCAGAGAATATCCTTTTTAGGGTCTGCTGCACATATAACTATAATCAAATACAAACAATCAAGACAAGATACCAGATCATATATATTTTTTAAAAAAATAAAAATAAAATGATCTTTTAACCCTCTGGCAGAAGACAGGAAGCCAGAGGGCCAGTAAAGAAGAATTAACCAAAAGAAAAATAAATCTTGTGTTTCTAGTGAATAGACCTCATGTCCCCAACACTTGAACCCTTAATCCTGATCTTAGGACATAATTGGTTGGTAATCAGAGTAGGTGGAATATACTATAAAATACAATGAACTCTGCAATTACCATTAGCCTTTGAATTGATAATAAACATCTTTAAGATATGAAAGGATTGTTCATTTAGAAAATTATTCCCAGATGGTCTCTAGTCTGGAGATGCATGCTCAAAATGTGTAACTTGGATGTTCCTAAAGAGATCTCTATCCATTTTTTTGGTACAGCCAGCAATTAAAGGAGTTCATCCTGTTAGCCATAAGATACAAAGCAAGAGCTATAGAATTCATTCCATGCAGTAAATAATTTTGTAGCACATCTTATTGCCCTGTAATTTTATAGCTTCTAAGTTTATTGGATACATAATTGGCAGATGTGTGTTCTCATTAAAGAGCTTTTAAGAGATGCTGCAGTAAAGGTACTTGGCAGACAATAAAGTGGAAACTAAAGACCTTTGTTTACTATCACATAACCAACAACAGACGCATTGCCCTTTATAAGCAGTACTCAGCAAAGAAGATAATGAAGAACAGTTGGTGCCAAGGTTAAGCAGGGGGGGGGGGAAGAGTAAGAATCCCTTCCAGAACAGGGATGGGAACATAGATATTGCTGAACTACAATTTCTTCTTCATGAGGCATTAGGCAGGAAATGTAATCTAGGTATATCTGGAGAGAGACAGATCCCCAACCCACAATAGAGTTTTAAAAAAGACTGGGTATGTTACTACTAATTTAAAACTTGTACAAATCCACTGCACCAAATAGACTAAAGAATTAGCTGGCAAACTGTAAGTGTGGAGATCCATGGTTAGTCTGTGGCAGCAAAATAGCACCTGGTAGAAATTTATGGCCCAGTAATGTTGGTAGTCTTCAAGATAAAATCAGATTCTTTGCCTAATCTGATTATTAAAGTCCTAATAAATTTATCTATTGGTCAACTGATGGTTACATTGATATTATTGTAATACTGCCATGTGTTTACTTAACTAGAAGCATATCAGATGACTCAACAGGTGGACAACTGATCTAGAAAAGCCATGTTATAGGATGACCTAGAGAGACAACAAATGGAAACGTTTAGGTCACGCCATAACTAGAGGCTTTAAAAGAAATTATTTTGCACATGCTATTTTGGCTGAAAGTGCTGTCCTACTTGATTGCCTGCCATGTCCCATCTGCATGGTTCAAATTCCTCCTCAGAAAGGAGAAAAAAGCATCACAGTGGTGTCAGTAAGGTTTGGAATTATTTCAACACAAAATATGTTCAGTAGTGGAACTGTGATGAATTCTAAAGGACATTTGGGAATTTTCCCAGTAACCTCCCTGGCAGTTCTACCTAATTCCACTTTTGAGAGTTAGAGTTGGAAGATGACCAGAGGGCAGGATGAGATTGTCCCTGATCAGCTTTTGTCAGCCAAACCAGAAGAGCTCTGGAAGACAAATTATCAGAAAAGATGTTTTGATGTCTGTTGGAGGAAGATCAAAAGTGAATTTGAGCAAGAGTATGAACTCATCTTTGAGCCTATTCTTTGGCAGTATCATTTGGATGACAGGCAAGGAGAAGAGGGTTCTATTCTGCTCTTCTTAACCAGCAGAGGTGGGTTCCTGCCGGTTCGGACCGGCTCTATAGAACCGGTAGCGGAAATTTCCCCCTGCTTGTCGAACCGGCAGCGATGGCCGGCTGGACACCCCCCCGAACCAGCTCTCTTGTTTTTTGCTTCTGCACATGCGCAGAACCTCCGTTTTTAGCACTGTGCATGTGCGTGCGCACCCACACAGTGCGCCCACGTGGCGCGCAAGGCACGCACCCCCACGTGGTGCGTGAGGAAGCAAACCGGCAGCGAGGTAAGCCAGAACCCACCCCTGTTAACCGGACAGCACCAGCACCAGAAAGCGAGAAGCCAGTCTGATAAACATGGGATGCCATAGGGTTGTGTCCTCTTACCCCTGCTTTTTAAGAGTTACTTGAAATTGTTATAAGAGGTGATCCTTTGGTCAGGCCAGGCCAGCCAAGAGTTGCTGTGGAAAACCTTAACCAGGATGAGGTCAACTGGGATATAAGAGGTCAAATCTTTAGGGACCTGGATGTAGTGATATTGTTGGAGGGTGGTTTTTTTTGGGGGGGGAGAGTTACGATTAAACAAGAGATTGAACAATGACCTTCAAAAATATTTTATTATAAAATGGGCCTCAAAATAAATATTTATTTATAATACCAAAGTTTTAGTTTGTTTTTCTTATTCCTAGGGTTTATTCTTACTTTCTACTTACTAATTTTAGATTGCTCTGTGCTACCTACTAGTTCAACTTTATTTACAGGTCTACAGTTTATCTACTTATTATGGTTCTGTATATACCCGCCTCTCTGAGGAGAGAGAACTGTCATTTTCTTTGTCCTGCAATGTTCCTCTTACAAACCCGAATGTAAGGAAACAGACTGAAGTTAAATTCTGCCTAAGAGGAGTTGTTGGTCTGGAAATAATTTGACTCTCTGCTCCACTCATAACTCTGGATAGTCCAGGACATGGGTGTTAAAATAGTATGTGGGAAATGACCTTGGGAGACAGGACAAAAAGATGCAGCCAAGGGAGCAGTCAGATAAAAAGCAGCTAAGCCCACAGCAGGAATATGGGCAGGGCAAAGAGCTCAGAAGCCACCACCCTAATTTTGTGTACTATAAAGAGAACAGAGGGAGGAAAGTACTTTCAGACTTGCAAGATTGATGTCAGTGTTGCAAGGTAAACCAGACAGCAAACACAGCCAGATGAGCTAATTCTATTTTATCGTCAAGCTACATTAACAGAATCTTAAAAATGAGAACCCAGGAAACATAATATGCAAATAACTTCACCAAACTATGAACAAGTTTTAATGCCTTTTTCATCCCTTCTCTCCTTATTCAAACACCTTTCACTCACTCATTATTCTGCATTGAATTTCATCCTTTTTATCTTCCAGACACAATTTTCCACGTTAAAATATGATTTTGCTTTTTCATTAGACCTCCTTCAGTGATGCTTTTTTTCTCAATGGATACAGGCTGATGGCAGACTTTAGTAGGCCTTTAGCATGATATTGCTAATGATCCCACATTAGATCAGAATTTGAGTACATCCCCTTACCACTCAGACATGAGTGCTCTCCTAGGCTGCCATTATGCCCTGTAGCTATTGGTGAATCATATCCTCATCCTTCATCTAGCACTAAATTGAACAAAAGTTGAGCCAACTCAACAATAAGCTTCACTCTGTGCCAGTTGGTTGGCATATTATTGTGGATCACTCAAAATGTCAAGATGGGCATTGCATATCGGGAAAAGTGTTGGATTCAAAGGAACCTAGTATTAACTTGACTGTTACCTAGAAACACTGTCACCTAACTTGAAAATAGTTGGGCTGGTTTGAAACAGCAGTGGCAATAGAAATTGCAACAGTGCCAGAAATAGAATAATTTAGTTGTAATAAGTTCAATTTCACCAGATCAGCAAGATTGGCTATGGGCCATTTTGAGTATTTGGCAGATAACCTATAATGCTGGCCCTGAATTAACATGACCATTTCAAGGAAAACAGATGGTATATCAACTAACTCCATACATTCAGCAAAAAAAATGGCTCTGCATATTATACGCTTAAAGAGGCAACAGAGAGGTGCTACAAAGCAACAACACAGGCCTGGAAAAAGATATGGTTGCTTTCTTGTTTCAAAAGGAGATGCCTTCAAAGCTCCCATTTTGAAAGATTTGCATAGAAATAAAAAACAGACATTATTTCATACTTTGATGATACAGTGAATGGAATCTTTACTACTCAGAATTTAGGTTTAGATCTCAAAATATACTTGTGCATTTGTTTTTGTTTTATTTTATTGTTATTTTATTTATTGTTTTTACTTTAATGTAAGAATTGTGCTGGGGGAAAAAAGTTGGAGCCCAATGACATTTCAATCTGCTCTTTAATTCACAAGTTGTAGCTTAGATAAATTCACAGGAAGTAACCAAGGCTGAACTCCTCAAGATACTGAATGCCAAAAATGGCCAGATTCAGAGAAGAAGCCTTTTGATTAAAAACTCTTTCCCTGATGACCCCGTGATCAGAGAGTAAGGACAGGGACAGCCAAAGGCCAGATGTGGCCCAGAGGCTGTAAAACGCCCGGGTTTCCAACATAAAGTATCAAGAAATTAAAATGCCACCCAAACAACATTCATCTCTGGCTAAAATCTCTTTCTGAATTCTGAACTTACCCCGTTCACATGTTCTTCCCCAGTAGCCAGTGCCTGTGCAGTCGCAAATGAAGCGGTTCCAGCCATCCTTGCAGACAGCATTGTTTTTACAGGGATAACTATCACATTGTTTGGTGTTGACCCTAATGCAGGAAGACTTGACACCAGCTGCATTCTGCTGCTCTGCCAGCTGCCGGATGTTCTTGCTCCGGCCATCAATGAAGAGGTCTCGGATACAGCCCACATAACCATAGTTCAACATAGCTGTCCACAGCTCAGTAGGAAGGACAAGGCCAGCCCGATTTTCAGGCAGTCCTCCCAAATACATGTCTCCTTCCAGATCCAAGATCTCACTCTCTCCACTTGCAGTGAAAGGGGTCCGTCTGCTGTTCACTGAAATGGTACCTGGAAGGGAGGAAAGAAGCTCAAGCAAGAGTCCAAGAGATGAAGCAAATCACTTTCCTGTGTAGTTTGAATTCTGATGAAGGGTGAAAAACTTAGTATAGAAGATCAAGGACTCCTCTTTAAACAGAGGACATTTGTCCTGAAACATGTTACTGCCTTCTAGCAGAACTGTCAAAACTGTATAGTCACTATCTTGATAAACTAGAAAATCTATGAAGTATAACAAATCTATTGCCTTGTGATGATATCAGTACTTCCAAAGGCTTTTTTTATACATGGTTTTGAAAGCTATTACAGGTAGTCCTCATTTAGCAACTTCCTCATTTGCAACTATTCCCAGGGACAATGGTGGTGAAAAAGTAACTTTATGATCAGTTCTCACACTTGTGACCCTGGCAGTCTGTAAAGCAAAGGAAAGCTGGAGTAAGATCATATGCACTGTCCCTGTTTCACTTAGTGACCACTTTGCTTAGCAGCCAAGTTGCCAGACCCAGTTGTGATCACTAAACAAGGACTATCTGTACTGCAATAGCATGGCAGTTTGATGCAAAATTATTGGTGAAGAATATGGAAGCATAGGACAAGTCAATTTTACTGTACACGTAACAGTGCATTTTTGCTGCATCATCTTTCAGGGCTGAAAGATGATGCAGCAAATTTGACTGAATTCCAGAGTACCAATGAACATTTGGCCCACAAATTTAAGCCATTGAAATATATGTGTGTATGATAAAAGTGCATCCTGCAAATTCTTTAAAATAAAATATTGAAAGGAAGGGATTTCAGCTTAGGGGCAGAACACATGCTTTTTTTTTTTTTTGCAGAAAGTCTTTACTGGACTTCTAAAAGGTACAGGTAATATAACTGAATGTATGCCAGTTGGGGCTCCACCTTTGCTTACTACATCAGCATCCTGTGAAGCAGAGAATGCCACTTTCATCTCTCTCTCTCTCTCTCTCTCTCCCTCCCTCCCTCCCTCTCCATCCATCCATCCATCCATCCATCCATCCATCCATCCATCCATCTTTACTTTCTTCTGTCTAGGTACAACTTGTGAGAAATACTGGTTTTACCAGTATTTGGAAAGAGGAAAGCTCAGGTGAGAAGAGCTTTCTTTCTTTACAATAAGAAAAAAGTTCCATTTTGGAGCTCCTGAAAACGCTAGTCCCTGCTGCTGAAAATCAGCTTCAGAGTGATTCTTGAAGCACAGCTTAGCCAGAAATAAAGTGAACAGAGACCACAGTGTGGAATCACATGGATACAAAGACAAGCCAAGAATTATGCAAATACTGTGCTTAAGAACACAAGTTGAATTCTATTCTGGACACCTTTACATTCATTTGTAATATTTGGGATGCTGTTACAGTATTCCAGCTCAAACCCATCACCTTTGCTAAACCTGCAATATACAATCACAGACAACTGCCATTGTCAAGCAATTCATCTGATTCTATTGTTTCACAGTTTACAAGACTTTCTATTAGAGAAACAAATATATTAATACTTCTCAAGGATTTGGTGCATACCTGATCTACCATCTCTCTGTATATCAACATGATACCATTCTCCGTCATTGGCTTTCCTCTGAGTTGCCTTTACTTTGACAGTTCCAGAGCCCATATCAAGAAGAAGGTAGAGATTTCCATCCAGGAGTTCTACTGCAAAGAAATCCACTTTGGTGTTCTTCTGGCTTCTGGAATCCTTCCTCTCCTGGGGTTTACCATGAGTGAAAAGAATAAGGCCATTGGGCTCTGTAGTGCGGAAGTCAAAAGAGATAGACCCCATTCGCTTGGTGTTCCACTTAGGCAGACTAATGTAAGCCTCGGGATTTTCAAAATTGATTGGATCCAATGTGGCCACATTCTCACATGTAAATTTCACCTCCCCGTAGATTTTCATTTTTGTATCGCCAATCCTTGCCAAACGAGATAACTCCAGACGAATATCATTATTCTTATAAACAACCTACCAGGGAGAAGGAAATGAATTACACATCAATCATAAAACAATGCATATTTTAGAAAGATACACCTAAAAAGTATCTTGGAATATGACTGAATGGGACTTTCGGTTAGAATTTAATATTCATAGGAAATGCTATAAGCCAGGGTTAATTCTAAGTTCTTGAATGGCATTGAAAATACACCAGTAAGGATTCACAGGTCTCTAGGTGAGATCACCTTCTACTCACCATTCTTTTTCCTCCTTCAGGGCTCAGTCCATGGCATCACATAGAACTGAGGCCCAAAGAAGTTTATCTTTCTCCTTGTTTTATCAGTATTTGCTTGCTCAGAACAAAGACTCGGGAGTATAAACGAAGAAGAAACTCTTGAATTGAAAATTCTCAACCTTTACAGAGGTACCACCTGCTCAGGGGTGAAATGTGAATTTTTTCCCTACCGGATCTGTGGGTGTGGCTTATTTTGTGGGCGTGGCTTGGAGGTCAGGTGGGTGTGGCTTCAGGTGGGCGTGGCCATGTGGTCATGTGACTGGGTGGGTGCAGCCAATTTAGCAGTCCATTTTGCCAGGGAGCAGGGGGTTGGACTGGATGACCTCTGAGGTCCCTTCTAGCCTTTGCTGTGCTGTTTCAAAGCATCCTCTGAAGCTGTGTCTAGTGCGAGCCAGGTTTGTGGTCCGTCCTTCCTTCCTTCCTTCCTTCCTTCCTTCCTTCCTTCCTTCCTTCCTTCCTTCCTTCCTTCCTCCCTCCCTCCCTTCTTTCTTTCCTCCCTCCCTCCCTTCCTTCCTTCCCTCCTGCCTTGCTTCCGTCCTCCCTCCGTCCCTTCTTCCCTTTCTTCCTTCCATC
>QLTV01003402.1:1965028-1975301 GCA_003457575.1 Thermophis baileyi
CAAAACTTCAAAAACATAGAACCATTTTATCCAGTTTGTTGTTCAGCTAACCCAGAATGTGACTTCGCTTCTGCAATTAAAAATCTCCTTCCGAGCAGCTTCCGAAGGCTTTTCAATTTAAAGCAGGAGTCTCCAAAGTTTGCAACATTAAGACTTGTGGACTTCAACTCCCAGAATTCCTCAGCCAGCCATGTGGCTACGTTTAGAGAGTCCTGATTTAAAGCGACAGCATTTTCTTCTTTGCCAAGCGATCTCCCGGCTGGAAAGTGAGTCCTGATTTTTTCCTTCTAACATCTCTCTCTTTCTTTCTCCCCTTCCCTTCCCTTCTCCCTCCCTCCCCCACCTCTTTCTTTCTTTCAGGGGAACCGGCAGGGAAAATAGGCTTTAAAAAGTTTTTAAAAAACCAGGAAGTGATGATGTCGGGGCAGGTGGGTGGAGCTTCACGCTGCCATCCCGGTTCTCCGAACCAGCTGCTGCAATCGTTACCTACCAGGCCGAACCAGGAAGATTTCACCCCTGCACCTGCTAAAGCAGAGACCTTGGCAGGTGCCTTTTAACTACAATCCTCAACTTTGGTTCTGACCTACCACGATTCCATCAAAAGGCTCTGGCTAATATAGTATAAATACTCTGTACTTAGTATTATGGACAGATAAATGGCATGTTCTATATCATTATTTACTATCAGTTTTAAATCTTGTGCAATGAAAAGGGCAGCATAAGTTATCATAAACTCTTCAATTTTATTTAATATTGTTAAATGTGGTTCAATTATATATTTGGTGGCAAACAGTGGCTCCTGCTTTGATTAAGACCAGATCTAACAACAAGCTAGCAATAATCTGAGATACAATTTAAAAAATGTCAAAATATCTGAAATATGAGATATGACAGTTATGACAGTTGCCAAGTGTCTGAATTTTGATCACATGACCATGGGGATGCTGCAACAATGGCTGTATTTAAAAACGATCATAAGTCACTTTTTTCAGTGCCGTTGTAACTTTGAACTGTCACTAAACAAACTGTTGTGAGTCAAGGACTACCTGTATTTATCCAGAAGCAAGTCTCATATATTCAGTAGAAGCAATTCCAAAAGCAGATGTGCATAGGAACAACTTAAGAATGGTGGTATTGGTGGGAAGTTATGCCTCACTGAAACAACATTTCAGCTAAACACCCAAACCTCATCCTGCCACATGTTCAGGGAAGCAGATGGTGAGTAGTTTTTCCAGTCATAGGCAATGCTGGGTAGGAGAGGAAAGAACCAGGAAGATACCAATCAATGAGCCTTAGAATACCTTGAACTGAACTGTACATGAGCAGCAACATTGATTGGCCCAGTTCCTGGGGTGTGGCAAAGCTAAGCTGCAAGGCAAGTGCTTTCTAGAACAGTCTCCATCTTTTCTGCCTCAGGGATATGAGGAAAGCACATTGCCACAATCATGAGGAGGAATCCTGTAAGTACCTTGCAGAACATAATGATGAATCAATTGTATAGGCGCATTCTATATAACCATCACATCTTTTGTAATGGCAGCAACTTATGGATTTTTATCTACTGTCAAAGACAGGTCTAGTTAATGCTTGGAAGGAGAGCCATTGGAAGGGCTATCGACTAGATCGAAAATTTGAAAAAAACATCCCAGAAAATGACAGCAGCAAACCACTGATAAGAAAAGCACACTGATGTAGTTGCCAGGATTAAATTGACTGGCTATTCCTCAGACTTTATAGGACATGTTGTGCCAGTCCACAGTGTCTTCCCCAATTGTACTAAAGACAAGATGGTTGCATTAGGAATAAACACAAGGTTTGCTTTGCAGACTTTATCTTTATTCATTAATGTAACTACTTCATTCCTAATGCAACCTCCTTATCTTTTGTATAATTGGACAGGAACTGTAGGCTGGCACATTTAGGCACAACATATCCTGTAAGAATCTGAGCAATAGCCAATCAATCTGAGATGGATAGCTCAATTCAGTCACAGAAGAGGTTTATACGGAATTCATGAGACCCAAACCTTTGAAATGTGCAGAGATTCACAATTTCAGCTGACATTTTTGAATAACAGGCAAAGGAAATCCTATTTTATTTAATGGGTTTTCCTCTCGTAGAAGCCCACTGAGCTGAATGGAATAGTTACTAAAGTCTCACAAATAACTATGGGAAATGGGCTACATAACATAATGCCTCCTTCTAAACTTCTCACTAGTTTAAAAAATTAAATCATCAACAAAATTCTTTCTAACCTATGGCTTTTTAAAAAAAAAAATCCATCTAATCACCATAGCAACAGCAGTAGCAACAACAACATTTTAGCCTTAGACCAGCAATCACTCTATCTGTAATCAATTGAGAAAGTGGAACGTATCATATCTGGCTGTAGCCACTGGATGTTTCACTTCACATCTAATAAAATTAAGAAGGAAACCTCGCTCCCTTGGGTGTGCTGACTGATGGCCATGTTTCCTTGGGTCGCAGTCAAATGCAGCTTTACAGCATTCCACTAGATGTCCCCATTGTCTTGTAATGTGCCCTCCAAGAGCAGTTCCCCATCAAAGGTATATGATATGATGGGTGAAGTTTGAAGGCCGGTGCATATGTATTCATTTCTGTTTACACACACACTTAAAGGTTTACAGTTCCTTGGAGGGATTCTGCCTCCATTGCCCAGTAGTGTCAGTTACTCTTTCTCTTAAGTTCAATCTACACTTCTGCCCAGGAGGAAAATACAAGGCCAGCATTCCATGTTTTCATACAGGAAGAGAAGGCAGATTAACAAGCACTCAGAATAAAGGTAGAGTCTCAGTATCATTTTTATTTTCACTTACCAATTAATTCAGCTTTCGGGATACCAGTTTTTATAATACTGATCATCCACTACTTTGTGGTGCCTGTCTTAATGAAAATGTTCCTGCATGCTCATGCATTTATTTCTTATTGCTCTGACGCTAACCTAAACTGATGGGCAATTAGAGCAGAAGATCAATTATCTGTACCTTGCTTATCTAAATGTCTTGGTTGATTCACTGTGTACACTGGTTGCATATATGCAAGTCACTGCATTCCTTTGCAAATATCACTCCCATTTATCCAAATGTCTAAATTAATTGAAGATTTTTAACGTTTCCCGATGCTCCTGTTAAGACAAATCAAGTTTTAGTGAGCATCAGGAGATCTATTCCCAATAATCAAATTACCTAAGGTGGGGTGATGGGAAATCTCTTTCATATAGAAACAGAAGGGAAATTGATTATCTTCTAATGTAAATGTTCAGGTAAAAATGGTTTAGCTTTGATTAGAAAAGTATAGCATTAGGTTTAATTTGTTCTATGATTTATAGTAACATCAGTTTCTGACTACGGGAAATGATATGAAAAAATATGAAAAATACAAAATATATACCCACGCTGATAATTCTGTGGTTTAGAATATGCATCTATGAAGCTTGTAGTACTCACAACAGTGGTTTGGATTGTAAATTAAAATGGATTAGAACTTCCAGGCATAGGAGCAGTGTATCCAGGGGTGGGCTTCAGATCCTTTAGCAACGGGTTCGCTACCCCATTGCTGGGTGGGCGTGGCCATGGTGGGCGTGGCCATGGTGGGCGTGGCCATGGTGGGCGTGGTCGTGTCTGGGGTGCCTGTGACGGCCCAAGCCTAGTCGGCCGCCTTCACCATGGCAGGGGGGCATTTTTTGCCCTCCCCAGGCTCCGGAGGCTTTCCTTGAGCCTCCGGGAGAGCAAAAACAGCTTCCCACGGGCTCCGGAGGCCCTCCGGAGGCCGGAAACAGGCCCGTTTCTGCACTTCCGGAACGTCCAGGAGGCCCATTTTTCCCCCTCCCCAGGCTCCGGAGGCTTTCCTTGAGCTTCCGGGAGGGTGAAAACAGCTTCCCCTGGGCTCCAGAGGCCCTCCGGAGGCAGGAAATAGTCTCGTTTCCAAACTTTCGGAACCTCCGGTAGGCCCGTTTTTTGTCCTCCCAGACCCTCTGCCTGGAATGATGAATGGGTCGCGTGGAGACTCCTGTGAGGGGCGGGATGGGTGTGGCCAGCCAGGGGTGGCATTTGGGGATTCGCCGAACCCCGGCGATCCTTGGCTAGAGGATCGCCCGAACCCTGCCAAACCCCCAGGAGCCCACCCCTGAGTGTATCCCTATTTAGCTGAAATGTTGCAAATGCAGCATTGTAAATATTCAAGCTGTTGGGATATACTTTAGCAGCATCAGTATCTCCTTCTTTATCTTCCTGTATAATTGTTATAAATGCTGAGGTAATCCTTCCCTTCCAGGTGCTTTAAGAATAGCAAGATCTGAGGGATATGGAAATACAGTACATTGAAGCATCCCAGATCTAAGGAAAGAAAATCACTACACTAACCATTTGTCCAGAATGGTATAAGCTGGGGGTTGGACTAGAAGACCTCTAGTCTTCTAACAAGGCCCCTTCCAGCCTTGTTAAAGTATGTTCACTACAGATAAAGCAAAGCTAAGTGTGGAAGGTGCTCCTGGTCCTGCCATAAAACCAGCAGCTAAGTTTAGGATGATTTGAGAGGACTAGAAATCTATGGTAGGTCAGGGGATGCATTGATACTGGCAAACTTTCAAGTATGTCATCAGAAATATAATAGATTTTGAATGTGCTTATAAATAATTATGATGTATTCTACTCCATCAGGAAAATAATTTATTAAATCCAGATATGGATGGAAGTTCTGAAAATGTAGTCCAATAAGAACTGGAGGGCACCATGTTGAGGAAGAGTCAAGATGTTGAGACTCTAGAAAGAGTGCAGAGAAGAGCAAAAAAGCTGATTAGGGACTGGAAGCTAAAACATATAAAGAACAGTTGCTGGAATTGGGTATGTCTAGTTTAATGAAAAGAAGGACTAGGAGAGACATGATAGCAGTGTTCCAATATCTCAGGGGCTGTCACAAAGAAGAGGGAGTCAAACTATTCTCCAAAGCACCTGAGGGCAGGACAAGAAGTAATGGGTGGAAACTAATCAAGGAGAGAAGCAACCTAGAACTAAGGAGAAATTTCCTGACAGTTAGAACAATTAACCAGTGGGACAACTTGCCTCCAGAAGTTGTAAATGCTCCAACACTGGAAGTTTTAAAGAAGAGATTGGACAACCATTTGTCTGAAATGGTATAGGGTCTCCTGCCTAAGCAGAGGGTTGGACTAGAAGACCTCCAAGGTGCCTTCCAATTCTGTTATTTTATTCTCTGTCTTTCTAAAAGTGATGGGAGTTCTTAGCCTTCAAAACAAGAATTCACAATGCAGCATTTTGATATGGTTCCTTCAATAACCAAACCCCTCTAGGATAAGAGAGTTGATAAAACTAAAAGCAAACACATTCTCAACCAAAGAATTCCCTTGTAACTATCATATTGGAAGATGATATGAAATTAGCCAACAGCCCCGTTTTAAAAAAAATAATAGATATGTGAAGGAAGTGGAAAACACTGAAACTATTGAACTAGTCCTATAATATATCTTGCCAGCATTCATGGGCAGTAATTAAAGACCAATGCTTTATGCTAATACAGTATGGTTGCTTTAAGGAATCTGAAGGTCCAGTGCAACATCAGGTTTAAAGGTTAAATGAGATATTAAAACTATGTATTGAAAATGGGAGACCCATAGAACCCGAACTAAAAATTAAAGGTTTAATTAGATGAAACTTGCCAAATACAAAAGTCACCAAGCAATAAAATCCTCCATAGGAGAATGACCTTCTCAGCTTGATCTACCCTACGCCTAACACATAATTGCCCACCTAAAACTTCCATTAGCCTGATCTATTTGTTGGTGAATACAGATGTGTTAGCCTTCAGATGGACATGTCTGCTTAAAAATTCCAAAAACTGTCTCAGGAGTGGTAGTAGGCAGTAGGTAGTAACGGAAGTAGGCAGCAGTATTTTTCTTATTTTCATACTTTTACTCTGCACATAGAGACTACTTCAGCCTGACACCCCCTTTAAATACCACAACTGGTGTTTAAGTTCTCCAAGTTCTCTAACAACTGCATATGATGTGATGTTCTTAAACTAGCCCTGTTTGCTAAAGGAAGATGTACGTGGAACCATATTTGCTGCTTCTTAACCAGGGGAAATTCTTTCATTTCTTTGATTATTTAATATTGCTCATTATTTATCCAATAATTTTGAAGGTTATTTTATTTGGAGAAAATTCCCACAGGACAAAGAGGAAAACTGTTCTTTACATCTAAGTCAATTTCCTAATAATTCAGTTCATTTCCTTCATTGGATTAAAGACAGAAGTAAATGCTGTACTTTTATTAGATGCTATGTTACTGTAAGGCTTGATGCAGTGGTGGGTTGCTCCTGGTTCGGCCCAGTTCGGCGAACCGCTAGCGGCAGTGGCAGGAGGCTCCTCCCACCCGCCCGGGACACTTCTGCACATGCGCAGAAGCGTCGCGCGTGCGCACGAGCGAACCGGTAGCAACGGGATTTACAACCCATTACTGGCTTGATGCTAACTGTATTGTAACTATATAAGATAATCAACTAAATATTGAGTTTACATATTGCTGCGCAATAAACTCTCAGCTGGGTTTTCTTTCATTGGATTTCACTTACTTGAAGCAAGGGAATGAGAGACCAACTTAATTCCAGAAAAGTCATTTCTTTAAACACAGGCAGTTCTTAACCAAGATTTACCCAAACTGACTGAACTATTGTTGTGTCTCTATTCTACAACACAAGATGTAGGAGAAATATCGCTGAGCCATATTTATTTTTGCAAAGTAAAATCACAGTTCACACACGTGGATGAAATTAAAGAAATAGCTTATGAAAATTTATAACTAGAACTTAGTCTTGCTTAACTTGATTACTGAAATTTACCCATTTGGGTGGGGTGGGGGTTTCCCTGATACACCAAATCATATGCTAACTGACTCTGCTGGGTTTACACTATGTTAAACACAGACAATAAAGTTTAAACTAAGCAAACTTACTATGCTCTCTTTCAAGCTAAGATCTTGTGGGATTTCCAGATTCAGAAAGAAAGGCAGGTAGACAGGTAGTGGCCAATCAACCAGACATTGTGGCAGTAGAAAAGGGCAAGAAGACAGTGGTGGTAATAGACACAGTGATGCTAAGTAACAGCAAC
Organism: Thermophis baileyi; assembly: GCA_003457575.1. Taxonomy (NCBI): domain Eukaryota; kingdom Metazoa; phylum Chordata; class Lepidosauria; order Squamata; family Dipsadidae; genus Thermophis; species Thermophis baileyi. The sequence continues at coordinate 1,972,170 of QLTV01003402.1, forward strand.
ATCAGGAAGAAGGAGTATAAGAAACTGAAGAAGTACCAGGAAAGTAAAAGCCAGTAGTGGGACTCTGCCTTAGGACTGTGACTCCTAAACTGGGAGAATGGATTCAATTGATCCCAGGAATGACATCAGAGCTCTTTGTACAGAAAAGTGCAGTGCACCCATAAGGATGAGAGGGAATTTTTTTTTTTTAATATAAATAAAATAAATAAAAGTTTGCAATTGTGGAGTTAAAAAAAACTAATACAAACTTTAAAAAAGTACATAAAAACCTTATATATTAAAGAAAAAAGATATATAAAGAAATAACTTCCCGCTTCATTATGGCAAATAAAATTTTAGTAGCTTATCATCTTCTCTAATATTTTTGGGAAATGCCCAGCCAGGCAGGGAAGAGGATTGAAGTGGGAAGTTAGCCTTGACTTGTTATGCACTCTCAAGACATATCTCTCTCTCTTCCCCACCCTCTTCTCTCTCTCTCCTCTCTCTCTCTCTCTCTCTCTCTCTCTCTCTCTGTGTGTGTGTGTGTGTGTGTGTGTGTGTGTGTGTGTGTGTGTGTGTGTGTGTGCACTAAAATTTTACATGACTTGTTAAGCCTGTTGTTTAAAGGCTGAATATATACTTCCTCCTGTGCCACTTCAGATGTGGTTGAACTACTTCTGGCCTCTTTAGGAAACAAAATTTATCTTATACAGATAGAAGGAGTAGGAATTATCAAAGCCATTAAAAGATGCAGACCACATTCACAAAAGAGACAAACTGACTCTATTCTACAACAAAAAACAAAAGAAAAGGAACAAAAGTTTTTCTGCAATAGAATGCCTATATATGAGTGTCTCAGTTGAGAGTAAAGTATGTTCTACAATTCTTTTGCTATTATTGTAACTTTCTTTTTAAATATTATTCCTTTGTAAGCTTTTTATTGAGAATTTTGTAAAGAATATAAAAATTAATATAAAAAAGACAAAAAGTGCAAAGGGAAAGAATGAAAAGTAATAGAAATAGCTTCCAATTTTCTGTGCAGCAAAATATAGGTACAATTACAAAATCACCTTTTATTCTATGGTTATAAAATAAAAGCTCCCTTTTTCTATTCTTTTTTTAATCATCAAAACATAAGATCATTTTATTCTGTTTCATGAAAAAGGTCTATAAGAGGTTTCCAGTCAGCAATATAAGCATAAATGTTTTTTCACCTAATACACATTCCTCCTCCTATTTTCCCCACAATAACCACCCTCTAAGAAGAATTGAAAGAGACTGACTAGCCCGAAGTTACCCAGCAGGTTTCCTTGCCTAAAGCGGGACTAGAACTCATAGTCTCCTGATTTCTAGCCTGGTGCCTTAGCCATTTCCATCATCAAACTGCCTTTTCCATCATCTTCATCAAACATTCCTCCATTGTGGGCAATGTGGGTATTCTCCATTTGACCATATAATAACCTTGCTACAGTTGTCATATATACTTTTAAATGTTACTTCTCTAAGATTATTATTTTTTTTTGCTTAGCTTAAGCTAGACTTTTCTCTAAAATTGTTGTTTCATAGATTAACCATTTACAACCTAAACTGTAAACAGGGAAGTCTGACAGGAATTGTAGGGAATACTAATAGTTTTACTCTGACTACATATGTTACCTACTTTTGTACAAAACCACAATGTAATTGATTTTGGCCAAGTGAATAGTATGAATTTATTGGGGATTATAAATCGTTCTGACTTAGTTTACTGAACAAACTGAGCAAAATGTAGTTTAATCAATGCAATGTATACAGCAGTTACAGGAAAATAGTTATATTTATTCTATTATTCTATAAAGGTCCCTTTTTAAGGAAGGTGACTTCAGTATTTGATACTGATGCTGCATTCCAACCAAGGCCTAATCATTGGAGGTTTGGTGGTCTGGGTTTCTTCTGCTGCTTGTTAGGTCTCTGTCCATGTAGTTGGGTTGGCAATATATAAACCAACAATGTATGTATGTATGTTTAAAACAAAATCACTGTATTAGCAATAGCAATAGCAGTTAGACTTATATACCGCTTCATAGTGCTTTACAGCCCTCTCTAAGCGGTTTACAGAGTCAGCATATTGCCCCCAACAATCTGGGTCCTCATTTTTACCGACCTCGGAAGGATGGAAGGCTGAGTCAACCTTGAGCCTGGTGAGATTCGATCTGCCAAACTGCTGGCAGCTGGTGATCAGCAGAAGTAGTCTGCAGTACTGCACTCTAACCACTGCACCACCACGGCTCTTGTATTGATTTGTGCTGTATTCTGAGTGGTTGATTGTGTTGCAAATTGCCATAAGAGGGAGCTAGAGATCATAGCTTATTCTCTCTGACATGCTCTATTTGATATTCAGGTCTCCGTTGTATCTGAGCTGTGTTTATATTGTAATATCTTTGTTTACTGTGAATGACAAAGGCAACCGATAAGAAGACTCTGTAATTGTAATTCTCTGGACTGTTTATTGGACTGTGCTATTTCTTAAAGTAAAATTTTAACTCAATTTAGTGTATCTCTGTGTTATTCATATCTACTATCATAAATGTTTCTATGTGCATATCCTTGTTACTCAAGGGTTACTCTGCACATACCTTAACACTGGTTATGGGCCCAGAGATATTGAGAGTAGTGTGAATATACAGTGCTGAATGTCACTCTCATCTATGCTTTAATTGTGGATGCAAGGTCTATGGAGATTCTTAATCATCCAGGTTAGGGTTATTTATTTATTTTTATTTTTATTTATTTGTTTGTCAAACATGTACAAAATAGCAGGTATAGGTATAAACATAAACATAATCAAAGTGAATACAGATAGGACAGTAGGACAGGGACGGTAGGCACGCTGGTGCGCTTATGCACGCCCCTTACAGACCTCTTAGGAATGGGGTGAGGTCGACAGTAGACAGTCTAAGGTTAAAGTTTTTTGGGTTTGGGGAAGAAACCACAGAGTCAGGTAGTGAATTCCAGGCATTGATCACTCTGTTGCTGAAGTCGTATTTTCTGCAGTCGAGTTTGGAGCGGTTTACATTAAGTTTGTATCTATTGTGTGCTCGTGTATTGTTGTGGTTGAAGCTGAAGTAGTCATTGACAGGTAGGACATTGTGGCAGATAATTTTATGTACTACG
>QLTV01003402.1:1976075-1999317 GCA_003457575.1 Thermophis baileyi
GAGGTCCTCCTTTTTGAAGATGGGGACGACCATGGCTAGTGACCATAGGTTTGGTAGGGAGCTGGTCCGGAAGGATTTTTCAAAGCTTATGCTTAGAGGTTCAGCTATAGCAGTGGAAAGTTTTTTTAAGAAGTATGCACATAGTCCATCAGGTCCGATAGATAGAGATGGTTTTAGGTTGCGTAATGCCTTTTCAACGTTATCTTCTGTAAAATCAATTTGTGTTAGATCGTTGTAATTATTTGTGGTACGACTAGGAAATATTGGGCATGAGCCATTGCTGTTTACAAAGACTGAGCCGAAGAATGTGTTAAAGAGGTTGGCTTTAACGGTTTCATCGTTATAGTCTTTACCATTAGGTCCTTTAAGGGGTGGGATGGATCTCGAGCATCTTTATCCCAAAGATGCTTTTCAACAGGACTTTCTTGGTTCCCCCCCCCCTTGAAAATGTTGCATTTCGCTTCTCATCCAAGCAGCTTTTTAGTTCTGAACTGAATTTGCCTTTTAAAAAGCACCTTTGGTACATGTGGATGCAAGGGCTCACCTGGTGTGTATTTCCAAGATTTGGGTGGGTGCAGGGCAGTGGTCCTGTTTTAGAAATGTGGCCATCTGGGTTCCAAGTGTGGTATCAATCAAGACTTTATGATAGGAGTAATGATGCAGGACACTGTAGTGGCCTTCAAAGTACTGCTTCATAGAAGACATCGTCATTCAGGACACTGTGCTGGCCTTCAAGGTATTGCTTCATTGAAGGCAGTTGTTAGACTTGTAAAATTAGGCCATAAGATTGTTGCTTGAATACCAGCCTCTCTGCCTGAGCTACTTGACTCTCTGATTGGGCTGATGGAGTTTTCCAGGTTCATAGTTTTGGAGGGTTTCAAACTGTCTGCACTGGGCTTGGCGTGAACTCAAGAGCTCATGAACACCATGGACCTGATCCAGATTATTGACAGATTGACACCCAGTAGATGTCACACATTAGAACTAATTTTTGTCTTGGAGCAGTAGCAGTGTTAATTGCTTGGAATCACGAGATGTTGTCATGGATAGATCACTCTCTGTTAACCTTTCACTGTTTTAGGAATGCCCTCTGCTGCAGGATGGGAGGCCCTATTCGATTTGTCTGCCTAAATCACCTGACTGACTTCGTGGGATTCAAGGGAAACTTGGGGTAATTCTGGTGCAGACATTTGGCCAAAGTCTTAGTTGCTATTTGAATGAACGTACAACAGAGACTTTGGATTTGATTGTGCCTATGTGGCTTCTCTATGTTGGTGGATCCCGAGCGAGCCCTTGATTCCCAGAGGAACTTTGGGAGATGAAGTGGCACAAACAATGCCTTGGATGCTGCTGGAGAAAGATGAAGAATGATTTTGACCAGGTGCAGGTAAGAGCCTGTGTTAAGGTCTATCTTGTAGATAGAGGCAATGCAACTTACCTATTTTTCTGCTCTTATTCCAACCCCATATGCCCCTCCCTTATTTTGAATAACTCATCCCCTTCTAGTTCATTTATTTTTATTTCCATTAATCACCCATAGATGAATGGCTTTATGAATTTATTAAATAAATAAAATTCCCAGACGGAGAAAAAGGAATATTTTTACTCCTATAGAAAGTTCATAATTTGTACAGTGCCCATATTAGCTCTTAATTTGCCCATTCCTACTTGTATAAATCCAATCCAAAGTTATTGATAGAAAAACAGAACTATAATCTCATTTCCATTGGATTCATTTTAACACAAAAGGCCCTAAAACATTCACCTATCCACAAAAATGGTAAACCATAAAAGACACTACAGTAGATAGAATATGAACTTCCCTTAACATAGCTAAAAACTAACCTCTGTGGGTGACTCAATATTGTTGAAGCTATTTAATAAAATATTTTCCCCTGTTGGTTTCTTTTTAGGCTTTTCATTGAATAATGTTAGAAAATTACTGGACAACTTCTAGTTTACACTCAGCACATTTCCAGTAAATTCCTACATCCAGATCAGACCAGGAGTACATGCCACTTGGTTCAGTTAACGAACATATACTTTGAAATTTATTGATTAAACAACAGCAAACTTCAGAGGAAAAAAAGTTAACTGGCAAAATGGGACAAAGTGCAAGGAAAAACAGGGAGCGCGTAAGACATATACCAAAGGCACACTTTACACTATCTATGTAATTGTATCAAAAGGCAGAGTTTTCCGGAGTCACTGGAAATAACAGTTAGCTTGGATAGACAAAGGAGTGGTCTTTGGTTATTCCAGCTTTAATCCCTTTAAATCCATAAAAGTAGCAGAATAGCTATGGAAAATAGGACACCAGAGATCCCTTATCTATTCTATACAGGGAATACATAGCCAAGAAATAATACCCAGTTAGCACAAATGAAGAGTGCAATGATCCTAACGGAGCACATCTAGGCTGCAAGTGACATATTCCATTAATCCTTTGGTTTGCTCTGGAATGCATGAGCATAAAATGTGAGCTCACTTCCTATGAGGAACAATGCAACTGCACTCTGGAGTGTTAAGACGCATCAGACTACCCAGGAAACTGCTCTGAAAATGTGCAAATGGCAAAAGAAAAAACCATATTACAAGCATTCTAACTATAGCAATTAGTAAAATGCCTGGTTTAAGTTTCCCCAAGAATTAACAATGTATTGGTAGGATATTTTATTTCTTCTCTGCTGGGCACATACTACCAACCTCCCTGCACATTCAAGATAGAGTGAGGCTCCAAAGCATAAATACAAAATGAAGCCAGCAAGGGGGGAAAAGGTCAGAAACATCTGTTTAGTAATATCGCTGAGTATTTTTCTTTGTTTTTCTTGAAAGAGAAAAGGAAACTATAATCAGAAGCTTGCACAGCTGCTGGAACCATTACTGCCAGCCAGCCAGCCTGCCAGCTAGCCCGCCAAAACTGACATAACAAGGCGATTGATTAACCGATTCTACAATGGTTTTGCCAACCTGATCTTACGAAAAGCCCTCTAGCTTAGATTTAAAGAACTTCTGCCAACATCTGCAAAAGAACCATTTTATATAGTGGAGCTATGCAAAGATGCTTTACAATATGCATGAGCACAAAATACTTTTTCTTGCTTCATTACAGGAACTATATTTTTGTAAGGTTCATACAGCTGCCTTGAAAGTGGTCTTCAAGAATCTCCACTTGTATTTGTATCTGTAGCCACTTTCTTTGCTAGGAGTTCTAACAGAGGTGTTTCCTGTGCATTTACACACAATCAGAGACAGTTGTGCATAATTTCCAAATCAGTCAGTTGAATTTTGAAAAAGATGTAGCTATTTAACATTTCAAAACTTGCTTAGATCTACTTAGGAATACTTTCCAAAACCATAACATAAATTCCTTCCTTCAGATTTTTATTTTATTCTGATTCAGAATACACGCAAAATAATTTTTCAAGTTGCTGTCACATGTCAAAATCAAACTTATACCAGGTTATTTTGTTCTGTAATCACTGGATATTCTTCAGTACTGAAACAGGAGCTTTTTTGTCAGCAATAGAGGAATTTTGTAACCTAATTGTGCCTCAGGCTACTTTGTAGAAATTTTTAATGATATTTGATACTTATTTGAACAAATTTGATAATATGTTCAATATTTCCATGCAATAATGGCATTCAAAATTATTTTTTAAAAAATTGAACAAATGTGTTGAACCTGACTGGGTCAAAAGCACATTTCTAGTAGTACTTCTAGTAGTGCTTCTGAACTATAATCTTCCCTAAGAAGCAATTCCTCATCTGAGAGAAATTTGAAAGCTTTTAAAACAGACAACAGAGAATAATAAAAAATTATATGGGATCCATTATTGTTTCACCTCAGCAAACAAGAGTCTCAGAGACTCTTATCTTACACAGTTGGAAGAGATAGTTAAAGACTTACTCTTGTTATACATTAGAAACCCCACAGATTAATCATATCAAGCATTTATAGCAGAAAAATTTAAACTGGGGCTTCTGTACTCAGAACAATTTGAATAGTCTTTGAAATGTATTAAACAGACATAGTGGGAATCAGGAGAGAAAAATGGATAGTTATTGGCTTATCATTTGAAATAAGAACAACAATGAAATTTTGTTTCTGAGATTCAGGCCAATGATGGACAGTTATTTACTGATAGAGAATCTATTGATCCACAGTTTTATTATTGCTATAGTTATATTAATCAGAGAGTTTTGAACTGAATAGCAAATTATTAATTTCCCAGGACATAATAAAATGGAAGGGATTTCTCAGGAAGAAAAAAAAATTGGCACAAACATAATTATTACATGGTATTATAGAGGCATTGCAATCAATGAAATTGAAGAAAACTCCAGGAGTGCATAAATTTCTCACTGGGTAGCATAAAATTTTTAAGTATTTATTGGCACCTAAATTATTTGAGGATGAAAATGAATCATTTATTTTTTATTTCCTTTTATTATTCTATGAGGTTTGTATTATAGTAACACTAAAGCTTGAGAGATTTCACAATATAAGCCAAGCTATAGACTGATATCTTTTTTTAATATGAACATTAAAATATGGATTACAAGACTAGATAGAAAGCTACAGAAAATGTACCTATTTCAATATGGATCTATAAAAATAAGCACCTGTCGATGTCTCCTTGATTGATAACTGATTTTATGGATATACAGTAATCAGAGATAAAATAGAACCAGTTGCTCTAATTTTCTTGGATGCTGAAAAGGCCTTTGATATGGTCTAGGTTGAATTTATGAAGTATGTTCTAAGAAGATATGGATTTGTTATTTCCATCCAGTGACTAGCGCTATTACAAATGGATTTATTTCTCAGACTCAATTGTGGCACCTGCAAGGATTTTCCTTGTCTCATTTAATCCTTAATTTGGTTTTTGAATCACTAGCTTCCTATACTAGAGAGTCTCAAAATATTAAATGTATTGTAGAACTCAATAGTGAATATAATTATTTTGATACATTGATGACACTATAGTTATTCTGATAATTACGTAAAGTTATTACCAACATTTTTTGTAGTCATGCAGCAATATGGCTTATATTCTGGTTATAAATTGTAACACGTCTAATTTGCTGTCTTAGTGTTCTTCTATATCTATAAATTACTTAAAGACATTAGGCCCATCACTTCCTCTCATCTCTGGGAAGAAGGCAATGGCAAACCACTTCTGAAATCTTGCCAAGAGAACTGCAGGAACCTGTCCACTCAGTCACCAGGAGTCAATACTGGTTTAAATTTACAACAAAAACTCTTAACTATATTCCCTGCATTAGGGAATTTTAATTATTATCAATATCTCCTATTTACAATTATTAGAAAGATTTAAACTAGACTTTGTTTTTGGACATTGTAAAACTGAGTTTGAAATAAAACTGTGCACAAATATTGAACATGCAATCGCTAAAATGTATAAATTTTTATTGAAATTTGAAACAGAAGAACAAGTGAAAGACTGTATGATAAACAAGGCTAAGTATCTTGATAATATAAATGGAACAATGGGAAATATGTGGCTGAAAGAACTGAAATTTACAGTATAATTTTAAAGAGTTTCTATAAATGATGTAGCATTGGTATATGTCATCAGAGAAATTGTCTAGGATGTATAAATGTATAATGTATAAATTTATGCTGGAAATATGAACAAGTAGAAGGGTCATTTATCATGTTTGGTGGATATGTATAAAACCTAGAAAAATCTGGATTCAAGTACATTGAATTTTAAAGATTAATATATAATTGAGACCAGAGATTTTTCTTTTGGGATTGATGGGCAAACAATCGGGGAAAAAAGTTATGGAGTTTTGTTTTTGTATATATTATCTGTAGCAGGATGATTGTATGTACAAGAATAGAAAGATTCGGCATTATCCCCAGTCAAGGAATGGTAGGTGAATATTAAGAAACTTACTAAAATGGCTAAGTTGACTTCTTTGATCAGAGAAAAGACAATATCTACATTTATTGCTGACTGGAAATCCCTTATAATATTTTGTTCAAAACAGAAGCTAATGAATTTAGGACTTATGGTTTTGCACGATAAATTATAGAAAGAAGAGAGTTACGTTGAAACCATAGAGTAAGAGGTAAATTTATAATTGTACTTATACCTACTTAAAAATCTTTGTATCTTTTTGCTTTCTTTTCTACTTTTCTTTTACCTTTTTCCCCCTTCTTGCACTTTTAGTTATCTCTTTGATTTTTTCTTTTTTCTTACTTTAATTTGTATTAGTTTAAAGTTTTTAGTAAAAAAAACTTTATTAAAATTGTGTTTAAAAATAATTAAAACTCCCATTAAATCTTTGGGGTAATATTATAAAGTGAACATTATTTTATTTATGAACAGGGCATACCAAATAGAGCCCATATAAATTGTATTATATTAATTACATTAAATGTTTCTTTTAAACATTTTCTTGCTTGTTTGATGCATGACATTTATGTATCCCTAAGTAAAATAATATTTTTCTTGAAAAAAAATCAATAAAATGTATTGTGATTGTGCTATGGGGCCTGACTTTTGGTACATTTGTATATTTTGAGAGGAATTCCAATGTTTATTCCTATTAAATATTTTGTATAGATAAGTTACTCAGAATTTTTATGGCAGGGTAAAACCTCTAGAATATCTTTGGCTTATTATGATGGTGGCTGTAACCTATCAAGCTTTCAACTAGATGATTGAGCTTTTATTTTACTAGCTTTTTTCGTTAAAGCAGTGGGTAATGTCCTTTTTATGACTAATCTTATCTTAAGGCCCATCTCAGCAAGTTTTCAGGATCCAGATATGCTAAACTGGGTTATTAATTTCCAGCTTTGAAAGCTGCCAAAGATTGAATGATTGCTTATGTGCCATTAAGTGGGACCATCAAGTTGGTGTTGCCTCTTAGTGACCATATAGATTTTTCCCCTTTGTATTTTATATTCTGATAAACTAATAAAATTTGAAAACAAAAAGATTTCCTCCCTTGTTTTTCAGGTCTTACAATGGTGCATTAATCACTGTAAATATATTTGGCTATTCTTTACTATTCTTTATTCTTCAATTAGTATAATTACTAATTATCTTTGCTGGTGTAGATGTTTTTGTATTTCACTATTAAAAAAAAATGTGCATACATATGGAGGAAGGCATGCAGTAATCTGAAATGTGGTCAATGTAAATTTTATGTCCAGATATTGATCAGAATAAAATATTTGCATGAAGTAAATGTAAGGTTAATTCTATTTTAAAATTAGTTAAAATTTATACTTAGAAAGACTAATGGGTGTGAAAGACTTCAAAAGATATACTTAGTCTTTCACACCCATTCTCTTGGTAACATTGTGGGAGGAGTCTATGGTAGCAAAAAAAAAAATGCTGTAGGAGTACTCCTGATTTTCTTGGTTAAAAACAGTGCTAATATTTTTGACAATTTTCAGATATGAGCAAGTAAAATTCAGGGAAGCCCATTTTCATAATAGCCAGTAGCAGAACATCCTCTTCCCCATCCATCCCCCCTCCCCCAGTATAACTACAATTCCATGGTGAGCGTAATCCTATGACCTTTTGGATCGGTGTCACCTACAATGCTGCTATGGAAGCAGGCTAATTGGGCTGCTGGAAATTGTGGTTCAGCAGCATCTGGAAAGTCACAAGCATTTTACTCTTTGTTGGAAACATTAAGTAGCTGAAGATCATCAGGACAGACATCAACCGAATGGACAGTCTAACTGGTATAAAGGCAACATTGTTTTCTAATATATTTTCTCATATGTCAATACAAAGATTTCTGAGCACATAACCATGCTATTATATCAATAAATAAATGCATGCATGTGAGTGCATATATATAGTGACATCTGTGATCGTGATTACTATCCTGTTATCTTTGAAACCCAAGCACCCAAGCACCATACATGCTAATGCAAGGTATACCTATGTATTATATATATACTATTCATACAGCCTGTTTGTGATTTACATGCATGGTGACATAGACCTATGGATGCATTTGTTATACTTATTCCTCACATAAATATTTGTCTGAGGTACACAAAACGTTCAAAAGCATGTGCTTCACAAAGCATTCTGCTGTATATGAAGCAGCCTTCCCTGAAATATTAAAATAGGGGTGCCCTCCAGAACGCTAACAAAGCTGATTCAAAGCTATCCCTAGTTGTATGTATGTATCCAGGCACAGAGACTAGCATAAATGTAAAGTATCTGTGTGTGTATATGCATGCATGCATAGCCAGCAGGGACCGACTTCAAAGCAGCAGTATAGCTACTTTAACTTTAAAGTGTAGCTACTTTAACTCTCCAGCAACGTACTTTAGTTACCTTAATGTGCTTTGTAAAGCAACCCTTCAGATACTTTGCGCAACACCTATAGTTACTTATTCAGCAGAAATTTTCCTCCATATTGTGATAGTGAACTAATTTGTACTTGAAGTGGATGCTATTAGTGGCATTCTCTCCTTAAGCATATTCAGTTGGACGTTTGACCCACCTCATTTTGAAGATTCAAGGCAGCTATCAGTATTCCAAAACCAAACAGAGAAAATATTGAGCTGAATATCATTTAAAAGATGAAATATGAGGCACATACAACTCAGAAAAATCAAAAATTACTTCATACCAACACCGAACTATCAATGGGATTGTGCATACTTTTCTTTAATGTGCAATATTTTTTGCATATTGTCATTTGGAGGTATGGCACATTATACCAGCCTACAGTAACTTAAATATATTGGGAGGCAGGGAACAAATTGAAGACTCGTCTACTGCTTTCAAAACTCTGAAACCAACCACAGTATGAAGATTTTTTTAAATTTTCTTGTTGCATAGATTGGTGCTAATTTCTCCCCTCACCCTCACCCTCACCCTCACCCTCACCCTCACCTTCCATACTCAATAGGATATTGGTTCTTGCTTTAAAAACACATATGCCAGAATTGGAACACAAACTGATATGACCTTTGGATTAAAAAAATATGAAAAGTCTCTTTCAGCAAGGTAACTACAAATCTCAGCATAAACTGAAAGCTATACAAAGGTTTGAGAGGGATTTCACCTGTACTGGATCATTAAATTCCAAAATGGGTAGGAAATCAGAAAGTATAAGAGGAACCAAATCATCCATTATACAGTACTGGTAGATTGTTTTGGATTTGTTCAGTATCATTTCTGTTGGCTGAAATAAGTATCAGTCACTTTAATGAAATTCTAGGTTTTTTTTAAAAAAAAAATAGTCTGAAAGTAAAATGGAAAGACATTTTCTGAGAGTTGATAATTCTCAAGGGACATTAAGCATATTGATATTCTCAAGGAAGGAAACCCAGAGGAAAACTTAGCTGCACATCAAAACATTTAAGTAGCAAAGGGCAGTGGCAAGGCAATCTGGGGTAAGAAGACATTGACATCGGTCCCTTGCTATTGACAGGTCACTCCTTCTTGGCCCTGGAGTTCTCTGTAACTGCCCCCATTGCAGGGAGGATAAGCCTATTCCAAAAGACAACCCCAGGTGACTGTTGGAACCAATAGGGGTTCAGAGGGATTATTCCTGAGGCTCTGGTGCATGATTTGTCTAAGGCCTTAGTTTTAATCTGGAATGATTCATGGCTCACCATTACTGTGTGTGAGCTGCACTGGCTTCCAGTTGCTTTCCAGATACAACTCAAGTTGCTTTAAATAATTGTTAAAGCTGGCAGAACTTGGGGGCAGAGTGAAAAGTGGGATCAGCCTAGAATCCCAATGCAGTCACAAGCGAACTGAGATCACCACCACCCCTTGAGTGCCATTGGCCCTTATTTAACTCTAACCAGGTGCTGGCCGTTTGTTGAGAAGATTCCTGTGCATAGGCTTTTAACAATAAATCAACTTAATTGAACCTTCACATCTGGATCTGGGCTTTCGCACCTAACATGGGGACAACTATGGAACTCCTAGATAAAAAGTATCATCTAGACCAGGGGTGTCAAACTCGCGTGGTCACGGCGGCGTCACGTGACGTATCGGGACTTTTTCCCCCTTTGCTAAACCAGGCGTGGGCGTGGCCAGCGCATGACGCATCTGGCCCGTGAATTTGACAGCCTTGATCTAGACCTATATCAATTAAGGGTTTAGCCGGGCACAAAACAGAGACAACATTAGTCACTTTATTTGATGACCAATGCTGAAATTTGGATGTCAGTGCAGGTAATCCTCCACTTACAATTGGGCTCAGAATCTCAGCCATTGAGTGAAGTACTCATTAAATGAAACACCATGTGACCACTTCGCTCAACACCCCTAATCCCAGATCCCTCCATTGCAATTGTTAAGTGACCACTTGTGTTGTTAAGCAGAGCATTGAGGAGAGGGCACAGGCCTCCTGATCATGATGGGATGAGGAGAGGGCAGAAGTCTCCCAGTACACCTGGGCATTTGCTAGATTTTTTTTCCAGATCTGAGATCTGTTCCTCAGTCCTGGTATCCCTCTGGATGGGCTCCAGGGTTTTTTTTTGGGGGGGTGTACTGTTCTTCAGTGGTTTTAGTCCTTCCCCAGCAGTTGTTCCAGTCACGTTTGCTTCTTGCAGGATACCTAGGAATCAGTGCTTTTCTGCTTGCTATTCAATATTCATATGAACTCACTGGGTGTCAGACGCCTTTCAAGGAAAACCAGACTAGGAAACCATTGCTATATAGATGAGTAGTGCTTTTATTATAACAGAATCTTGCAAGTCTGAATGTATTTCTTCCCTTTATCTTCATGTCAACTGTCTGAGACATTTACTCTTGTCACATTTTGGCCCCTGCTCAGGCCTCTTTCATTTCCCTTGGAAACATTTTTTTTTTTGCTCCTGCCCTTTTCAGAGGCCATTCATCTACCCTCTATACTGGGGGAGGTTTCGGATCTGGTGTTATCAATATGTTGATGATAGCCAATTGCATACTACAACCCTAGGTTGGGCCAGAAATGACATTGAACTCCTGTCCTGGTGCCTGACAATCCTGTAGCTCTGGATGGAAGAGAGCAGGCTTAAACTAAAAGCCAGCAAGACTGAGCTACTATTATACATAGGGTGTGCTTTATGCCCTTTGTTTTGACTCTAGATGGAGTTGCTTTGCTTCTGAAGAAGCGGGCCTGCAATTTGGGTGTTCTTGTTAGACCAGCAGATGGAAGCTGTGGCCGGAAGAGCCTTTGCTCAGCTTGGGCTGGTTATCAACTGCAGCCCAGCTTGAAGTGAGAGAATCTAAATACAGTGCCTCATACTCTCATCACCAGCTCATTTAGATCACTGGAACACACTCTACAAAGATCACCTAAAAGCTTTGGTTGGTGCAAAATGCAAAGGGCAGGATGCTCACATAAGTTGACTATTGAACAGGTTTTATACCTGTTTTCAGGCGCTGCATGGGCTTCCTATTAATTTCCGAGTGCAATTTAAAATGCTCTTATTGATCTATAAAGACCTTTGTGGTTTGGCACCTGGCTATCTGCAGGACCACATCTCTGCACTAATGTCAGCCCAACAACGATGCTCATGCCAGGAGAAACACTGATTTCCACCATTTTCAAGAAAAGGGTGAAGCCTGGAAACCCTGCTGTTTGCTGATAGGACTGGCCTTCTGGAATGACCTCCAATTGAAGATTAATTTGTCTCCAGTGTAGTCTTCTGGAAAGTATGGTAAAAGCTAAATACAGAATGTTTCCAGTGGCTTTTGAAGTTTGAGGGCATATATTTTTGTGGGTTTTTTTATATTTATTGTATTGTTATATCTTGTTCACCTATTTTTATAAATTGTTTGCCACAAACTTGTGATTATGGTAGCTAACAAATTGATAAATAATAAAAACAAAGTGGTGTTCTTTCAAATGCTTTTTCTCTGGTCTGATCATCACCTTCTTGAAATAGTACATGGTTGCTTAACAGTAGGACTGCTATCTTAGACATGCCAACATCCTTTACTCTGAATCATTGCTTTCAGCTGTGATGGAGTTGAGGACAAACATGATTCAGGACTTTCTGCCAAGGTTATTGGTTTTAACTGAGGAAACTGTTCTGTCCATTTTCCCCACTAAGGAGCAAGGAGACTATAAAGCCCCCGAACATGGTCCCAAAACCTGCAGGTGCTAGTAATCCAAATAAACATAGAGCAATTAGCAAAATTAACACAGATTTAAATAGCTTGGTTCACCAGATGCAGAGACATAGCAGGGTTCCATAAAATGAAAAGTTATTAGAAATTAAACCATTAATCATCTGTTCAAAGGCCTGGATGCAAAAACCGTTCTGTCTGAAATGGATGATTTTAAAAAATGGCATGGATTTAAAGGAGACAATTCAGTTGTTCCAAGTCTGATTTTGAACCATGTTCTATAGCTTTGATTCAATTGAGAATGGGGGATTATGACCAGAATTCTTCCCTGCTCCTAGCATGTGCAACTACTGAATCCCAGCAACTCTGGAGGGCTATTTCAGATATTGCCAACCTTCATCTATTTTTTTCAGATTTTTTGAATGATCTAATGCTGTAAAGAGAAGTAGCAAGCCAGATGTACATGAAGTTAGTGGTGGGCTGCAAAGGCATCTGGATTATTGAAGATGTTAGTGGTTATTACAGTACTACTTGTTACAGAGAGGGAATAAAAGGAAATAGTAGCATTATTCCAATAATCAGGTATAAGATGCAATCTTTGCATAGATGTTAAACAAGTTGTACATCACTCCAAAAGAATATTAGATTCATATTTTAACATTTTCCCATCTACCCCGGCATCATTATTCTTTCAATATTTTCACATAACTGATTACTTGCTTTTCACCTTATTTTTTGAAACTTACATTCATTTCAGTTTTACTCTTTGGTGGATCACTATCACACATGTATAAATTTCTAAATGCTTCTTCCAGCATTTTTTCTTTGAGTTTCAAATATCATTTGCAGGTGTGTTTTTTTTTATTCTACTCAACCTGGTAGGGGCTCCTTGTTTAGCCTTTTTCACCCAATACAATTTTTAAAAAAATTATATGAAAATTGTTGTGCCTTTTTCATCTTTACTACATTGTATTCAACTTTCGGGGATTTTTTCCCCCTCTAAAACATCCCCCATGTTCCCCCATATTTCAGTAATTCATTTCTAAAAAAAAAAAAAAAAACTTTCATCACTTTCCAAGCCATATTCTATCATAAACAGCCAACTCTTTCCTTCCCCACCTCAATTAAATCTTATCCCAATATTCCTGTTAAATTCTTCTTCGCCATCACTCTTGCTGATTTGACTGCTGTTATTGAAACTGCAAATCTTCTGTGAAGCAGGTTTCACTAAGGAACCCACTTTATTTGATACATTATTCATCTAATGTCATTTACAGAGAACTCAGCCAGCCCAATGAGTCCCTTTATAGCATACCCCATTCCATTTCCTCTCATTTTCAGAACAGTTAACATTTTCTGGTCAAACAGAAATTTCTGTCCTCTTGGAACGCTTTAGCGTGTTTTTCTTCAACATTATTATATTTTTGCAAACCTTAATGTTTCTCTAAGATTGTCAGTATCCTTTCCTCTTACATGTGGAAGATTCATTCAGCTGTATGAGGACAGGCTAAGTTTGCCAACGGTATATACAGTGTGATATTCAATTTAAAAAAAAGACGAGTGGCAGACAAAGAAGTTATTTAACAAAGAATACAGAGCAAGATAAATGCTGTTGATTTGAAACATTTACCTCCTTCAGACAACCCATGAAGTTATTGCTGATAGGAGATCCAGGTAAATCAGCTGTACTGGGACTTCCACCGACATAGAAGAAATCATCTGAGCCAAGCATAGTATAATCCTCTTGTGTGTAGCCAGTAGTGGTGAGGATTCCATCCACAGAGATTGTCACCTGTTTGAAGGATGCAATGGACAAAACAAAAACAAAAAAAGGAAAAGAAAAACAAAATTCCCAGCAATGACCTTACGGTTCTTAAAAGAGCAAGTCCTCTCCCTATTTTTATAAAACTTTTAGGATAGGTTTTGCTGATCTTTGTTGATTCATTGCAGCTCCGTTCCATTTTCTGGTCTGCTTTTTGTCCCTCCACTCCAAGTCCTTAATCACCTGCATTGCTACTGCCAAAAAGATAAGCTATTCTACCTGCCATTGATGGCTTCCATTTAATAAGGCCAGAAAATGGAGCAATTGGTGGACGGGAGCGCTTATCTGAGCTGATAGTATGATTGATTAGCCCTTATTGGTAGTGATTATTGTTAGTTATGACTGTTAGCAAAGACACTAATGATGAAGTTGATATATTTGATTTTGCTTCTTTGTATTTATTTGGCTCACAGCACACAAATGAACATGCATTCAGGGAAGGGAGGAAGGAAAGGGATCTCACTTTCAATACATTATGGAATGAACATGCTATGTGCCTACAAAGACACCCACCACCACCCAGTACTGCAACTTAAAAAGGGGGGGGGGAAAAGTACAAAATTTAAAAAATCAGGATTAAAAAAAATGAAAGAAAGAAGTCAACCACACATCAGCAAAAATGAAAAATATAAAGTGAATTTGAAAACAAGAGGGGAAAAAATTGGCAAACGTGCTCACACTCTGTACTTCAGCACACCCATGCCACTATTTTTCAAAATCCAGAAGGACAAAGTATCCTGAGAGAGATTTTTTTTTTCACACTTGCATGCATTCCTTTAAAAAAGCAAAAATGAAACCATAAACTATTATAAGGAGAAAAACAACGCTTAAAAGAAAGGAAGACTAAATTTTAAAAATCTAAAAATAGTCCAAACCCCATAATTCATGGAGGGCAATGGAAAACAGAAGGGGGAGGGGGCAGGAAAGGAAGGTTGTGAAAATGATATATGTATGTGATTTAAAAGTTAGATTAGTGGCTTGGTGGACAGATGGGAAGAGATAGCTGCAGTATGGTGTTTGGGAAAGGAGGTGGGGATTAACCAGACATAGACATGCCATGCAAGCGTATATATTGCCCTGAACCAAACAACTGGCTGAGCTTCTGTTGGTTATGGCTGGTGGAATTTCAAAAAGACAGAGAAAGAATATGTGTGGAGGCTGGCCCGATGAAGAGGTTAAGATGGAGTGAGAAAAAAAGAGGGAAGTTTGACCAAGTTTTGCCTACAACTGTTATTAGAACCCCCCCCCCAAAAAAAATGAAGGGGGAAAGACTGGGCTCACAACAACAAACTGTAGGCCCTGACATGGTAGTTGAGTTAAAAACCTTCAGAAAAACAGAAAGAAAAAAAAAAGAAAGTCTCACCTCCCCAAACTAAAAAAAGAGGGAGAAACTAAAGGAAAGAAAGAAAAGGGATTAGCAAAATATTGACAAAAATAGAATTAAAAAATCTTTTAAAATAGATAAAGTGAAGAAGCCAGCAAAAGAGATAATTAAATCCCATTTCCAGAACAATTGTATTTATTTTCCTTTGTTTTTGTCTTACGGAAAATATATAAAAATACAAATAGGAAGAAAAGGTAACTATAGCAAAATCAAAAGAAGAAGAAGGGGAAGGTAAGTTTAAAGCGGAAGAAAAATAGGGGATGGGAGATGGAGAGGGAAAGGAAGATAACACATGGCAAACCCAAAAAAAGAGACAATAAGAATGATATCTACCAGACAATGTAGTTTGTTTACCATAGCGTGTCCAATGCCTGAGTGCTTTGCGGAAAAGGGGGAAGAAAGGAAATTAAAAAATTGTGAACAGAACGATTGTTAATTAAAATAACCAAAAGCAAAGATGAGTCGTTAGGGTGTTAGTACATTAGTCGGTTAGTAAAAATGACACATTGCATGAATGGTCTAGTGTTAGTTTTTCAAAAAAAGGCATGGGGTGCCCGACACACACAGAGTGAAAAAGAGGACAGCATGAGCAGGACTGTCTGGGAACCATGCCATAGAGATTGTTAGAAGGAAGGGAGCTTCCCATTCTTATGCTATTAGTTACCCATCCCACTCTCAGAAACAAGGGATATTTCCTCTAAAACCCGAGTAGAATTTGAAGGATACAAACAATACTTACTTTTCAAGTGAAAATCAAATATGTATTCACCCTCTGTACTTCTCCACCCACATAAATAATGACAAACCATCATGAGTGATTTTAACCATTCCGTCCCACTTCCCAATCCATTTCAACCTCCTTTTAGAGTTCCATTCAATACTACCCTCTGGTATAGCTCAGATATTCTAATCAACTCAACCTATCTCTTGAGTATAGACAGTTGCTTGACAATTCCTATGCACCCACCAATTCCCAGGGTTATTTTTTTTCCTTTACGGTAGTTGAACTTTCAGGAAAGACATACAGAATATAAAAGTCCAGACTAACAGAGACAACATGTAGCTCACCTGCAATATTCAGGAAAGTGGGGAGAAGTTTCCCTAATTGAAGGAGGCATGAAGATTGCTTGCATCAGGTATTTTGGATTGAATGGAAAAAGGTTGACAGAATTTAACATGTCACTTGAGGAAAGGGAAGACTTGTCTTTCTTACCCATGGATAATTTATAACTGACTTCCAAACTGCTAAGTTTGGTGATACTTAATTGTTTGAGAGACTTCAAAGAAAGGTTTAATTAGTAGTGTTTAGAGATGTTACCAACATGGGGAAACATATGTTGATAACTGAGTTTTTAGTTCTTCTAGTTTCCAATGGGTGCTGGAATCCTTTGATTATGCAAACTTGAAAGACAAGTATTTTTTTTTCTGAAACACCAAAACTAAGGGTAATTCCCTGTAATGTGTACATTCATCTCATCAAATAGATTTTACAGTTTTCATTGTGTTTTATCATTTTCATAGTCTTTCAATAGCTTGGTAAACTTATTTGAGTACAGATGCACAAGGACAAAAAAAAAAAGGTAACATCTGCAGCCAGTCTAAAATTTATTGGAAAAAATGCTGCAGTCCTTTAATTGCAAAATTAAGTTCCACGTTGTTTTAAGTGATTGTGGGTTGGGTGAGATTGGACCAATAAGGTTGTTCTGTTCAATCTCCTGCTCAGATACACTTAGATTTTACAATTTCAAAAAAATTTGTCTTTGTTTCATGTTTATTTATACTATTTTATACTATTTTATTATTTGAAGTTAATAATATAAATATAGCATCTTTAAATACCATTTTGATGAAAAGGCAAAAGCAGGACAATAACAGTTATTGGTAGGCTGTGTTCTCTTTTGATGGCAATAGCACTTAGACTTATATACCGTTTTACAGCCCTCTCTAAGCGGTTTTACAGTCAGCATATTGCCCCCAACAATCTGGGTCCTCATTTTACCCACCTTGGAAGGATGGAAGGCTGAGTCAACCTTGAGCCTGGTGAGATTCGAACTGCCAAATTGCAGGCAGCCAGCAGTCAGCAGAAGTAGCCTGCAGTACTGCGTTCTAACCACTGTGCCACCGCAGCTCATGTATGTGTTGTTGTTTTTTAAATTGTCACTGTGGAGTTTGGTGGCTTCAAAATCAAATCAAATCAAATCAATAAAATATTTAGCAGAAAGATATTACAGCAGCAATGTAAGTGCTATTTTCATATTCTTTTATTTTTAATCATGAAAATTATTATTTTAAGAAGCCTTTCATCACATCCTGGAAAGCATGACTGAGAAGCATGGCACACAGAATTTGTACCATTTCCTTTGTTTTATATATTATTTGGATCTGCATATTTAAATGTATCTACAAGAAAAATAAATAATATTACCAACCTTTTTCTGAAAGTGCTGGTGAAAAATATTGACACTTTCCCAATTCTACCATTAAAAAGGTTAACATTCAATAAAACAAACATTTTTGTTAAAATAACCATATGGGAAATTTACTGGGGCACAAACTACTTTGAATTAAGTTAATGCATAGTGATTTCACTATGCAACAAAAAGTTATTTTTTATGTACAGCACATCCTTTTTTTAAAAAATTGCATATGCTTTTTAAAAAATGAATGTATAGCTGTTCTTTTATAAGTCAGGCTATAGGTACAAAAATAGCAAATTTGAATTATAAGAGAGACAAACATTTACGCTTGCTCACAGAAAACCTGCATTAGTTTTTTAATTGAAAAGTATTCCGTAATATGATAATTTTAATGTGCTCCATGAAGCATTTCTTGATAGAGAAAAAATGGAATGCTATTGTCCAACAAAAAAAATGTTATTTCATTCTGTTATACATGTACATTGTCTGAATATATAAGAAAGCAACAACAAATATCTATTTTTAAAAAACTGCTGTAAATTCTATATTGCCACATCCTCTGTCCGTATTTTGAACAGGCAGCTGGGTTATAGCTAGAAATATTAGTTTTACTTTGGATTTTGCCCATCATTAAATGAAATTCTCTCCTATTTGCAGAAAAATAATACACCACTAACTAAAATGGTTATTAAATTGAAAGAGAATTTCAAAGAACAACCATTATAAAAATGTAAGTTTGTGGTGGGTAAAAATATATGTGCATGAAACATGGATAAAATGAATTAAAAGTTATAGTTTAAAGTTATATTTTGAGGATGACCATTTCCAGACAATGAGAAAGTTTAAATGAAATAAGATAATTAGTCCAAGGGAAATAATTTCTGCCTTCAGATGTAGCGGTGTAGTCCGATGCTCCTTTAACCAGAATTTGGCCTGATACCATACTATTGTTATGATTATGTAAACATGCCAGATATTTAGAAATTAAACATTTGATTCCCTGGAACAAAATGACACAAATGCAATATTTTTTTTAAAAAAAACCTGAAAATATCTATGGGCAAATTAAATTAAACTGCTCTGAATGAAACTAAATTTAAAAATATAACAAAGAACACTTGGAAGTTATAATGAGATTTACTAATCAAAACCTATGGTAAAAAGGAAATCTAGAAAAGCAGTATTGTTGGTGTTCCCCAAGATGCAAAATTAAGTGTTCTGGTTTCAAAGATACCTCAAAACAGGCAAAGAGTTCTTAGTATCTAACAACCTAAAATAATGGATCAAAAGATATACTGAAGTGTGATTTCCCAGTTGGAAAACTAAGGAAAACTGTGAGAGAGCTAATTTTGTGAACCTCTAAATAAAGTAAATAAATAAATAAACAAATAAATAAATGACTGTGAAATCAGAAAGGCTAAATTAAATAAAATAAAACTAATGTCTTTGAATTGTGGCACTACAGAAAAAGGCTGATAATACCTTGGACTGAATGAAGTAATCATTTTATATTAGATGAAATAAAACCAGAGGCAACAGTCACTGGAGAAGGTCATGATGCTTGGGAGGAAAAAAATAAAATAATAATAAAAAAGGACAGCAAAAGCAAGGTTGCTAGATGCTATTTCTGCTATTACAAATGTGAACTTGCAAGAATTTTTAGAAGCAGTTACTGACAGACAATCCTAGTTAAATGTTGAGTAATTTAAGACTTGGAAGTCACTCTATGACTGAACAGCAACAAATTAGACTTAGAATGCCGGGAATATTCACATATATGCAACGTTTACAGTTTTGCTTGCTGTCACCAATGCCTTGGTCAGCTCTTGTTTGGACCCATAAAGTTCAGCTAATCCAGAATGTAATAGCTCAAGCAGTGAGTTTGCCCACTATGCTTCTGAGTGCAATTCAAGATGCTGGTTGTCACCTTTAAATCCCTACAAGGCTCAGGATCTGAGCATTTGTAGAACTGCTAGTTTAAGTGGCTTTTGCCAATCTCTTAAGAATTAAGAGAAGTCCCCTTCCAGATCCTGGCCCTAAGAAGTGCCATCTGCAGTAACTATGTGGTTGGGCCATCTTCCTTTCTGCTCGCCTTAAACAGAATAGAATTCCTGTGAAAGACAAATTGGCTCCAATTCTTATGGCCTTTGAAAAAATAAGCCATTCTCTAAAAAGACTACTGATATGAGAACACTCTGAATTTTCAGAGCATTCAGCTATTGGGAGAGGGGGAGATGGCCACATTTGGGGGGGGGGAGAAGAGAGAAAAAGATTTTCCTACAGCTTGACATTGATTGTTAACGTCCTTAGACATACATGGATTATTCTTTTCTATTATTATAGAAATTCCTTAAGTCACCTTTTCCATCCCGTAAAAGCATAAAATGATTGGTTTTAATATGCATATGTGCAAGTAAAATAAATATGCAATGCTTTGCTTAAATCAACAAGTGTTTGAATGTAGAAAAGTTAAAATAGCTCTTTGAAAGAATCATGGGTGACAAACTACACAACATTTACCAACCAGTAAGAACTAAAAGGGGATACAGTACTGTATATACAATAGAACATTTATTTGTCATGCTGCAAATGGTCCCAAGTGACTTTATATATTTCACCAGCTTTCAGAAGGAAGGTTATTTATATTCATCTGTACCTATTAGAAGCTTAAGTGTATATTTTAGGAGAGAGGGAAGAGTTTTGATACTTTAAGTCTGGGTATCTATGTAAAAATATTATAAACTAGAGCTGTGTGTTTAAAGAAGTAATAAATGGAATTATAAAAGGGCAAAAATATTAATAATAATAATAATAATAATAATAATAATAATAATAATAATAATAATAATAATAATAATAATAATAATACCCATCATGTGCCCCCATTCAGCTTAGACAAAAGGAGAATGAATTATATCCATATTCACTTGTTTAAGGAAATCCATGAGGTATGGGGAAGGGGATCTTCAAAGAAGCGTTCCTCGTCTATGTAGTCATCACAGGGAAAGATGGATAGAGACAAAAGCAGTAGTAGCATAGCTTCATAATGAAAATCAAAGCAAAGAAATAAGGAGATTTGGAAAAAGTACGGCCAGTATCAGGAGCATAAGGTTAAAATAAGTACCTCACATACAAAAGAAAAATAGAGAGAAACAGAAGAAACAAAGACTATTATCAGCCCAATCCACTAAAAAATCTACCCGCACAAACTCTCTTGAAATGATCTTGCTCAGATATCATTCTCGGGTATGTGCAGCAATGCAGTTTGTCATTCATCGCGAAAGGTTTGTGCAAAAGAAAGTCCAAGTGAATCAGGCCCATTACAGAATTGAAGTAATGATATTATGGAAATGGTTAAATCAATTACCAGGACATAAAGGAGAAAAAGAAAGTGGATAAAGCTGCTGCAGAAAATACTTTCCATTCCTACTGTAATTAAATGCAACAAGAATATTACTGATAAGATTGAAATGTAATTAAGGAAATAAGAAAAAAAAGAAAGGAAAAGAAGAGGGGAAGTGCAAAGGAAAAGTGAGATAAAAATGAAGTTAAGTCACAAAATATAGTGTTAAAATAAATTGGAGATGGGGGAAAGGTAGAAAATTATCAAGTGGAAATGAAGTTATTGCAATGAGGCCAAGTCATAGTAAATGAATGAGCACTTGTTTTCCCTCAAGTTACTAGAGGTTAGATGCTCTCCCACTCCAAATAGCTATACATCTTTCAGCTTCCTTCTAGCTACTAATTTACTATTATGTTTATTCACTACAACAGAACTTTACCACAGTTCTCTTCCTTTCCTCATTACCTGCCGCAGGTTGCGAGTCACTTTTACGTTGTGCCATTGGTTGTCATTAAATTTGCCACTGACTGGCTCCACAATGGCTTCAAAGGCTCCAGATCCCAAGTTAATGATCAGTGAGACGGCGCCATCTTTCAGAGCCAGGTTGACATAATCAGCCGACTTGCCGGTGTGCAGAATAAGGCCGTTGCGCTGCCATGTCTTGAAAGACAGTGTGATTTCATCACTGCTGCTTTGAATGGGGTTCTGGGAGAGGTCATAACACAGGTATTCGGAGCCACGGAAAGTGGCTACATTCTCATCTCTTGCTGCAGAAAGACAAAAAGAAAAATGCAGAAGACTGGTCAGCTTCGTTTCATGAAGAAATAACATTCACTTTGCTCCACTGAAACAGATATTCATGAATCATGGTTATTTTTGTTCTTGCTTTGCATCTATTTACATTCAAAACAGGGATAAGGCACTTAGTGAAACCGTAAGCTTGTACTGCCTCTGGACAAATATTACTTCTTAGAGCACAGGAATGTGACCTCTGATATAGTCATCAACATTTATATCAAACCTTCCAATCAGGTAACATTTTTAATCTCAGAGCATAGTTTAAAGCTTTATTTTCCTGGCTTATTCAAAAGAGGAGTATAACTTTGGAAGAGAGATTAGATTTAGGAATGAAACTGATAGACTGTATGGGAAACACCAGACCCAAAAAATTGGAGCATTTTTTTTTTCTTGATTAGGGAGATAAATGAATATAGTACATAAAATTGAGCAGATAGAAGTATGAGCAATTATTTGAATTAATCAAACAAAACTTTCAGAGAATTAACATGCAATGAACTCAAACCATCAGAGGCAAATATGTGAGTCTAACATCTATTTTAGCAGCTTATTTAAAATTCTTCTAATTTCCTTTCTTTCATGATCATTAGCTCTTTATTTCATCATATGTAACATATTGCATAAAGGTGGGGTATTTTCAATCTTATTGTAAAGTTGGCACCATTTATAATATCCAATAAATATTTTACAAATTTTGGCAAATTGCTCATTTAAATTTACTGATAACTAGTAGGAGTAAAGACCTAGCAGCTGCATTCACACAAGTAACAAGTTCCAAGTAACACCCCCAAGGAAAGAAAACTCCAAGGCTTGAGTCTCCTCAAAGCAGTCAGAAGACCAAACTGACTCAACCTGGAACCGCAGCAGCAGCAGCCCTGGGAGGCTTCCTCCTCTCTTCATTACAAACACTGCAAACATTCCTGGCAACTATCTGAAGGAAAGGGCAGGCAGGAAAACCTCCTATTATCCTGAAGAGGCTTTGGCATAAAGAAAATCAAGCTGGGATGAGGACAGCATAAAAAAGACATCATATACAGATCTATGAAGATCTATGAAGAGACCAACAGTTGGACTGGCTAACTGACCTGTTTTGGTGCTCCAAACCGCAGATTGAATTTTGCCTTCTTTCTGGGGAACAAACCAGGCAAGATTTTGTTCCAGAGACGGTTTTAATTCTGATGTGTGTTCCTTTCCTTGTTATCTATGTGGCCTTGGGTGAATTGCTGGTCTGATCTGACAGCTGTGTGTGTGTTGAAACCTGAAACGGGACTGTTTGTTCCAGGCACTCACACTTTTCCTGCCTCTGAGAGAGTGAAAAACTTTTGAAACTGTAATGGAACAACTCACAGATGGCCTCTGTTTGTAATCAACCGGCTGTCTGGGAGGGAGACGGCC
>QLTV01003402.1:2006595-2017967 GCA_003457575.1 Thermophis baileyi
ATTCTTTATTAGCCAAGTGTGATTGGGTACACAAGGAATTTGTCTCCGGTACATAAGCTCTTAGTCTACATACAAATAAATCATAAATCATAGGATCTCCTTCTAGCAAACATGAATTGAATTGTGCTGTTAGCATCCAGCCCCCAATTGCTACTTCATTGCAATGGTTTCATTTCCCATTTTTTCCATAGAAAATTTACCATAAGGATGTTTAAATTGGCCATTATGACAAACAAGCATTTCCCATCTAAAGAGAGGGAAATTGGACAAAGTGGCTAAGGGGAAAATGAGAAGAGACTAAATTATCTGGTCAGGAAACAATGCTCCCAGAGGTATTCACAAGCAGGGTCAAACAAAATCAATATCTCAATGCAAACTCCCTGCCAACATGATGCAAGCTCTTCTCTTTTTGTACATGTGGCATGATGTGGACATGCGTGTATGAAAGAAGTGGAGCTTGTATCACAATATTGCTTTTAGCATTTAGATACAAATGTTGGGTCCTGCAGATGCCTCCCATAAATTGGGAAGGGAAGAAAGAAAAAAAAGACATTATAGTTGATTCAAAATAAGTTGACTAACCTTGGATGAACCATTACTAAAGTGAAAACTACACACAATTGCATATTTTTTTCCTGCCAACATTGAATTGTATAGTTCTTTCAATAGCACACATTTATGTTGGCATTTGGCATGCAAAGATACCAGATTCATTTGTTGGATGCCAAAATGTAATCCTCGTCTGAGAAAAGGGTCTCAGAAAGCAGACTGGGGAAATCTGATATATTGTAGCATATATCAGAATTAAAACACTGGATTATAATTGAAAGAGTTCAGCATTCCAAATGAATCACTGGATACACTTGCTTTATTCTACCTTAAACTGAGCTTATTATCCCACTGATAACATAGTGCTTATATCCTCAGGTCCTTCCACACTGTCTCAATATAGTGCAGTATGATGGATGCCTCAGGTTGCCCAAATAAATGCATACACATCTATAAAATATAAATACCAGCGGTGGGTTGCTCCCGGTTCTGCGAACCGGTAGCAGCAGCGGCTGGAGACTCCGCCCACCCACCCAGGCGCTTCTGCGCATGCACGCGCGTGAACCGGTAGCAACGGGTTTTAGAACCCACCACTGATAAACACATATTCACTCCAACATCTGTGCATGAGGCAAGCAGATGCATCTTGGAAACTCACAAGCAGAGAATCAGCTTTTTTTTTCATTGCTGGACTTTAGAAACAAGTATTTAAGGCATGTGTAATTCTGCATGATAGTTTACAGACACCAACATTAGCAGTGATTGATAGTTTTGACCTTCATGAATTTGCTGCTAACCCTAACCTAACTCTAACCCTTTAAATACTTCTGGCAGCCATTACAATATTTGATTGCAGTCAATTCTATAGTCGTGTTGTTTAAACAAGGGCTTTTTAAAACATGTTGTGACATTGCTTAATTCACAACTATGTTTTGGAGGGTAGGAAAAAGGATAGCTATTCCTGCCAGTTTACAAATAACTACAAAGAAGTAGTTCGACGAAGTCATACATTTTACCTTGTAAACTATCTTCCCAATATCTATTTAATTTTCAATCTATTCTTCCTCTTGAAGTCACAATTGATTTAACATTTTCCACTGTTGTGAGATGACTCCAGTTAAGTTATGGTACAAACCAGGGATGGGTTCCGGATTTTCCTACTGCCGGTTTGCTCAGGGATGCGCTGCGCAGGCGGGTCGCGCGTGCGTGCTTTGCGCACACATGCACAGTACAAAAAAAACAAGATGGTGGCGCCTATGGCACCGCCAAGAGAACCGGCTCAGGGACGTGGCAGGCCTGGGTCACTGCCGGTTCCAGTGACCCAGGCTGCCAAGTTACTACCGATTCTATAGAACTGGTCCGAAGCAGTAGGAACCCACCTCTGGTACAAACCACAGACCAAGAGGCTGAATGCTTTCCTTTGATATTTACACAAAATTTCTAATAGAACATACAATTCAGCTGTGTTAAATCGAACATACATAACTAATTTACTTATCTGTGCCTAATTATATTTATCAGTGATAATGCTATAGTGATAAATGAAAATTGACAATATTAAACAGTTTAAGTTTCCTTTCCTCCTGTATTTCTTTAACTGCTGACCTTTCACAACAATAAAAGGGGTGTTATACCATAGTCATTTCCTAGCTAGTATTGCTCCCTTTTACTGAGTTGCTCCTCTGGGTCTCCGTCCTTATCAGTTCCTAGGAGCGAGAAAATAATTACTTGATGGTAGCTGGCTGTAGCTGGCCTGAATCTTTAGAGGGCTGTAAAGTGTTGCTACTCATTTCTTAGCTGTAGTAGCTTCCAAAGGTTGCTGCTTATTCCAAATGTTTTGGTCTCATTTCTTCCACACACAACTGGCTGTTGTTGCTTTCCAATGCATTATCTTCCAACCAGACCCCTATACCTTCAGTGGTCATTTTTTTTCTCCCTGCTACAGTATATACTGTAGATGTGGTTACTTGTTCTCTTAAAGTCTCAGGGGACAATTCATTAGGATGAAACACAATTCATAAGGAAATAACTCTCAGAACAGCAGTCTTGAATCTTTTCTTTCACCAAGTTTTGTTGTATATTATTTCTATTGGATTAACAGTGGTATTACGAATGACATTTTATTATTCTTTATTTCTGATTCTTTTTTATTTTCAGGTGGATTTCTTTAGTTTCTTCTATATGCCAGGTCATTATTACTAAGATCTTATATTAGAGGCTGGAGGCTAAAACATATGAAGAACGGTTGCAGAAACTGGGTATGTCTAGTCTAATGAAGAGAAGGGAGGTGACATGGGGATGACATGATAGCAGTCTTCCAATATTTGAGGGGCTGTCACAGAGAAGAGAGGGTCAACCTATTCTCCAAAGCTCCTGAGACCAAGACAAGAAGTAATGGATGGAAATTTATCAAGGAGAGATAAAACCTAAAACTAAGGAGAAATTTCCTGTCAGTGAGAACAATTAATCAGTGGAACAGTTTGCCTCCAAAAGTTGTAAGTGCTCCACCACTGGACAATTAGACAGCCATTTTTCCGGAATGGTAAAGAGTTTTAAACAGGGGGTTAGACTAGAAGACCTCTGTCTACTCCAACTGTGTTATTCTGTTATTTATTCATGCTTTCTTGAGCAGGTTTCCACAATCTACTTAATCTAACATGCATGCTATCTTTCTTTCTGAAAGAAATAATATTTTGACACTGTAATTATACCACACTTTCTGTAGTTGCAATTGTTTTAGTATATGCTTTTGATCATTCTGAAATGTTAATAAAATTCCTATTAATTTTAATCTTGTTCTTAAATGCTATGTAATGAACACTGGAGCTGGTGATTTGTTAGCTAGTATATGCCAAAACATCAACATAAAAATCAGTACAGGTAGTTCTTGAGTTACAATCATTCATTCAAAGGAGCCTCACTACAGGGTTTGAGATCCCCGGTATTTTTATACTAAGAATCCACTCACCCTGCCAATTTTATAAGTACTATTTCCTGCTTATCTTGGTGTTGACTATTAAGAAGACGGGATCTGAGCTGCTAATTTCCACCTTTGATTTGGGGTTGTATCTTTTAAATGGTATGTCGATGGAGCTTATGTGTCTGCTGATGGTGGGTTTCCTTTTTAAATGCCAAACTTCCCAGAATTCCGTAGCATTTTTGGCTTTAGTTTTTTCCATTGTTCCAGTTGAAGTTGTGGTTGAATTTGTTCATGTGTTGAGAGATTAAGGAATTGTCATTATGTCTTCTGATTGCTAGCTGATGTTCATGGATTCATTCTGCCAATCCTCTATTGTCTACATGATAGCTGCCACAGACGTACACTGTACCAGATGACCCCTGTGGGGGGTTTTTTCTCCCTCTTTGGTTACTAGAACCTCAGCATTGGTTAGAATGCTTTGAAGGGATTTTGTTGATGTGTGTGCTACAGGGATGCCAACAGGTTGTAGTAATTAATGCTTTAGTGAGGTTACAAGACTTTTATCTGTACAGAATTGGTACATGAACAAACCATTCAGATATATATTATTTATTGGGGGCAGTATAGCTTTTTAGGTAATTGCCATTGTCAGGTTATCACATGATATTCAGCAAAATGCATTAAATTGGCAACATCTGTACCAATATTGGATTTAGTAAATTATTCTGTCTCTGAAAGATTATCATTCTAATGAATTCTCTCCTTTAGACTGTCCATCAATATCTATTATCAACTTGGTTAATTATTGGGAAAATAATTTATGTGTGGAATTGGCAGAATTTCTTTTTAGGTTTCCTTTTTTCAGTTGTAGGACAGGAGCACATCTTGGTATCCTGATGAGTCTAAATAGCAATGATGTTCTTGGGAAATAGGTTAAAATGAGTTTTTTATCTTTTTCTCATTCCTCAAGAAAATATTTCAAAGTGAAGAGGTTATAACAGCCTTCATCTTTGATCTGTAAATGACCACTGCAGGCCTATTATAGGGATAAATCTTTGTCCATAAATTGCTGATTTACAATGAGCCGTAATAAATCTGTTATTATAGATTGGACTAAATTGTGTCTTTGTATGAATTAGTAATGCAACTGATTATCCTTCCCCCCCCTTCTTTTTGGTTAGGCGTGTCCTTTATTTTATATAAGAGAAAGCCACTAAAAAAGTGTGTCTATTCTCTCTTGATGGAGATTGATGTAGAGTGGAATAATTACCACTGAATTTATCAGTCTGAAAGAAGCATTGAGTATTTGTATTGACTTGGGCAAAATATTCATCAAAAGCAAAATATACTGAAAGAAAAATGCAAAAGTGCATGAATAATTTTGCAGTCACAACAGAGTTCTTAATATGGCAAAGGCTTTGAAAAACATTGTATTCCCTCCTCATTGAAAGATCACAAAGGACTACATATGCCAAAATGATTTGGCAGCTGATAGTTGAGCCTGAAAGAGAAAATGAATTTGAAATATATGGGAATCATGATTTCCAGTTTGGCAGGCAGAGATTTCAATAGTTTTCACCTTACAAGTATCCTTTATAAATGCAGAGTGGTTCAATGAATCCATGAATGGAAACCTGATTTCTAAATGCTGAATTGGGGCCTAATTCTATAATTACTGGATCAGTTTATTTGATTAATGCTTTTATATTCTAAACAGTAAGTTCATAAAGGCAATTATCTCCTACTCATATTGTCATTTTATGTTTCAAAACACAGCAAAATGATAAATCTGCACCCGTGTCTGTGCTATGAAATCTGACTGTAAAATTTGCATATATGGCATAATGAGCACATTATTTGTTTGATCTTGCAAAGGTTTTGAATGGGATACTTGAGTTCTTTCTCCTTTCTTACAGTTGTAACTTGATTTAAGATAATAGATCACAGGAATCCTGCTGGCTCAACCAAAGTGAGGCACACTGTAACATGAATAATATTATTTTCATATCTTGATATGATTTATGACTGTAAGTCTGCCATCTCTATTGATTCAATATATGTGTCAAAAGATAGAGAGAATTTTATTAAATTCTGCAGAGTTAATGCAGCTTCGTGTCAAAACAGTCCCTTTGGTCCAACAAAGATTATTCTGATCTTTTAAAAGTGCAATTCAAAAGCAAAAACTCTGTTAATCAAAATTAAAACAGAGTAGACAAATATGGACAAAAGAAAATAGCATGTCATAGTCCTATAAGGTAATTTTCAGATTCTTTGTTTTCTTGGAATTCTGATTGCAACAACTATAAAAGATGTGGTTATATTTTTTAAAAAAAGACAAGATGTGAACAGAAATGAGCAAAGTGAAAAATGATCACAATAGAATGCCATTTAAAGGGATTCATGTTAATGATATCCCAGTGTTTGTATCAGACATTTTCACAGGCTCAGTAGTCTTATCTTCAATTTAGAAACCTGGATAATTTTAGACTATGTTAAGTTCATAATTTTGCCCAATAACATTGTATAACAAAGTTCACCAAAACAAAACAAAACAAAACAACTAAGTATCCTGAGGGATACTTTTTTGGGGGGAATGTTTTGCCTAATACACTGGTTTATACGAACAATAAACTCATTTTCTAATATGGTATATTTTATTGAAAAGCAGCAAAATTTCAAATAAATCTGGATAAAATTAGAAATAAATATTGAAGTCTGTTTAATATAGTTATTTATGGTATCTTCATGCATAGTTTTTCTCTAAAATTGGGCAGTATGTAGGATGATGTGTATAAAGAGTTTCTTGGGCTGGTATAATATTTCCCAGGCAACAGATACAAATAATTTGGGAAACCACTTTTCTTACAAACTTAGAAAATAAAATGTATTAAATGTATTTCTTTTTTCTTGCAAAAAAGGACTTTACCTCCCTTCTGTAACAAGAAAATATGCTTTCTTTTTTTCTCCTGAAGTGAGAAAAACTTTCAATGCTGCAGTTTGATTTGTTTAAGACTTTCCTGTGTTTCTGATTGCTTTTTTCCCTGACCCCTTCCTACTTTTCTCCTATCCTCTACAAAAGCACTGTATTAGCAGGGAGAGAGAAATCGGTAGAAGCAAACAGGTACTTAAGAACTGCAATTCGTTGATTTGACAACTTACTCATCATTTGTTGAGCCAGATTTCTATTCTTGGTATTAATAATCTTTTGGGATCTCAGATGTGGTGACAATTCTCTGTCAGCTGCTGTCTTTTGTCTGGTTTCTTTTGCTCTCTTTTTTAGGAACTCGGTGTGTTCCAGCATTGTTATAGCAGCAGCAGCATCATTTAGCAATTAGTAAAAATTCACACAGTCAGCAATGGATACAACCAGGACTAAAGTGTCCCTAAATTGTCTTGCAATCTGCCTTAATAAGTCTGTTTTCCACAACTAGAAAACTCATAACTAACATATGTATGTGCAGTTCTGGACATATGACTAGGCCAAGAGAATGTTACAGATGTCATTAACTATTTTGATGAGATAATGACACAAGAGGAGGGCTATAGGTGTTTTCTATTTCACATCCACATCTTAATGTTGCAAGTGATTGTAGTTAGTGGTAATTATGCACTTTGAATGCAGAAGGCCAAGTTTCAAATGATGATGCTACACTGGCATCATCAAGGTGAAAAATGGATGTGATAAGTAGGATTGTGTAATATATTTTGCTATTCCCCAAATTCTTTATCCAGAAGCAGAACAGATGAACAACTGAATTCTGTTGCAACAGTGGTAACTTGTCAATTTCACCCACTTAATTTGGAGAAAATCAACCATTTAGGGAGTGAAGAAAATAATTTGCTAAAATACACATGAATACAGTGTTTCATGTTTAAATTAACATTGAAACAGAGATTTGAAGCAACATGTTAAAATAACTCCAGATTAGAAACATTTAATTTAGATTTTAGCTTTGTTTTAAAAACTTTGGATTTTCTTAAGTAAGGTTTTTAATCTCCTTAGATTTCCACAAAACAAAATCCTATCATTTTTTAGCCTATAAAAATATTGATCAAAATTGCTTAAACTTATTCTAAATGTAAGACCCTGACCATACCACTAATACGTTATGTCTATATTCATTGGCTATGCAAATACCCGCCCTAAATATTGATTATACTGTACACTCCTTTATTTCATTTAAACATTAAAAACACACTAAAATGATAAATACATGTAACTTTCTACTTCAAAGATTTTAATATCTAAGTCAAAGATGCCAAGAGGCAACTAAGTAAAAGGGAGCTGCGTGGGTATATAAATCAAATCAATCCTTCAATCAAATAAATAACTATATTAAATAAACCACTACCTTCCCTAAGAATCTTTACTACTATATTCTTGTCAATTCCCTCCCCCCACTTCCTTTTTTTCCTGCTGTTCTCTTCAAGTGGCTTTTCGGCCAGTCCTCATGGCCCATAAATTAAAAAAATTGAGTCATGTTATTTTTTCCTACAAGCTAATACCATTTTGGTTATCAGAATTGCCTAATATCAGATATCACAGGCTGTATTTTCTTTCCATTTCTTGAGCTACATCTTTAGCAACAGTGAGTTACTGTCTCTATAAAGCTTCCACCTCCGCCCCCCCCCCGTGTGATTTTAACAGTTATTTCCCTTGCTGTCAGATCTGTTTTCCTGAGCGGTTCAGCATCCATTGCTATCCAGACATACCTCTGATAAATTATTGTTTGTTTGATGACTGCTCCATATTTATATGTTTTCAATGAAATACAAGCATAGATTGAGGGAGAACAGGAAACGAGAGCGGGCGCAAATGGCTATTTTTCTTCATACATATAATTCCTGAGCACTTTAAAAACACCCCAAACACTTTGGAGATTTATCCTCTTATTTTTTCATCTTTCCTACTTTTTTTATCTGGTTCTGATATCAACAATTGAAAGATGAGACAAAAAAAAATCCCCAGCATTTCCTAAATCAAAAAGATTTATGCTTTCTTATACTTAGTTTTCGTTATGTTTGATGGATATCTAATTATAGTAATTCCAAAAAATGATGCTCAGAAAACCTTAGTATTCTAAACCTATTAATACCCACTACCTTCTGAAATTGAGCTACTTGTCTTCTATGCTATACCATAATATTCACATGCACTTAAAACAAATGTACTCTAGTACAAATTCAGGAATCATATCTGTTTTAGAAGTATAATCATGAGCCATACGCATGCCATCGAATTGATCCAGTCACATTTGCTTCAAAATGTAGTAGGATCGTATGCTCAAAAGCACAATTTGCAGGCTATTGGTCATAATGTTAATCAATAGCTCCCCTGTGGCACTTAATACACACATAGGTATTTGCAGCATTTATAGGCAGTTTTAACCAGAAACAAAAAAAAAATCAAACCCACTAAAAAGAATAAATAAAAATGTATGGTAAAAACAGTTGCATAAATGTTTAAGACTAGCCACAATTTAAGAACATCAGAAAATAGACAGATATTTATCACTAAGATAACAAGCTAGATATAATGAGGGCCTCTCTAAACTATCCATCTGCATATGGGGAAGCAGCATTATTTTCTCCCTCTCTGTTTGGTAGCCATCTGCTATATCTCATTCAATGGAAACGTTTGGAGAAGGCCTCTAAAAATCTCAAGAGTCCAAATAAGCATGTAGAACAATATGGTAATTTATATATCCTGGCAAACAATCATATAAAGACACAACAGCACTTTAAATTATGCCCAGCTACAAACTAAGAAAGATACAATATTTGTATTATCTATATATATTGTGATCTTGAAATTGTATTTTGAATTAACTTGTCCTAACTAAAATGTCCCAAAATGGCAGTAGTATGAACATGAGTTTAAAGGGCAAGAAAAACTGAAGCAAGATAAGCAGCCGGATGCCTAATTGACAAACCATTCTAAATTAATAAAAAGAGATCTAAGCTAAGAGATCATTTGTAGCATGATAAAAATGGATTAATGAGCACATTTTCCAATTATGAAGCTGATTCTTTAGAATAGAATGCAGTCTGCTAAATCTCCACATTATTTACCGGGGCAGATGAATCATTCATCAGTGGTAACTTGCTCTTATTTGAATTGAATTTAGGTTTTATTGAGTACAATCTTACTGCTTCTGTGAACAAATTTAGTATCCTAAATATCTCAAAATGGTAAATGAACAGAAGTAACAGTTTTGAGTATATGTATATGTAAGCAAAGTGCTGCATCAGCTAAATTTGAACTCGCTGTCATCCATCATTTTAATTCTCAAGACTAATTTCAAACCATCATCATGAACTTAGGCAGAGAGGTTTTTACTTGATCTAAGTGTCAGATAAATAGAATCTCTTACTGTTCAGAAGTGGCCCTGACTTTCAGTTTAAGACAAGATTGACAAGGTTGAAATAATAAGGCAGTATTTTCCATTGCCTTTTGGGATTCCCCCTCCCCCATCTAGCCTACCACCCTGTGATTTCCTGTCTTTCATCCATATAAGCAAACCCGTGCTTTGCTTTTTCAATATCAGCCAAGATTGACTTGATGCTGCTACCTACTAGAAAAATAATAAAAAGGCTATCTGAGTCCTTCTCATACTTTTAGGGTACATCAACACTTCCCTCTAAGAATACCTCAAAGATGACTTGCTAATAATTTATTTAAAATACACACATGCAGTCTTCATTTCATCCTCAGCTTTTGGCCCAAGTCACTCTAACTTCAGGATTTTCTTATTCCAGTGTGGAGGTACTATTTTTTATTTTCTCTCAACAAAGATTTGCTGTTTGTATTTTGGCAATAGAGCTGTGATGGAACAGATGACAAAGCAAATTTTAGATACTTCATGTAACATGCTGGCAGGAAGTCAGCAACGAATTAATATAAGGTAGACCTGCCATGTCACAGAATGTGTGTCATTGGGTCACATGAAACATCTAGGAAGAGAGCCACCTTCTCCTAAATTGTTCCCACATCAGGTCAGTAGACATGTCAACAAGCTGTGAGGTAAGGGTTTCTGGTAAAGCAAGAGAGGATAACCATACCTGTGTCACAAGGAAGCCCCCACCCACAGTATACAATCCATGGAAAAGGGCACTGTTTATGTTCAATGGCGTGGGGGTGGGCTTCCCAATAAAGCAGAAAAGGAAAGCCTCCCCTCTCTGAAAATCAGGTTTTATTTATTTTATTCAATGTGGATGCTCCCTGACTTCAACCAACCACTTTAGTAAAGCCTTTGATTCAGTGGTACACGACAAACTACTTCTGAAACTAAAATCTTATGGCATCTCTGGACCCCTACATGATTGGATAACTGCGTTCCTGTCAAACAGACAACAAGTGGTTAAAATAGAGAGTTCTCTATCAAATCCTGCACCTGTCAATAGTGGTGTCCCTCAAGGCAGCGTTCTAGGACCAACACTCTTCATACTTTACATAAATGACCTTTGTGATCACATTATAAGCAACTGCGTTCTCTTCGCCGATGAGGTCAAACTATTTAACACCACAGACAATGCTACTACCCTTCAGAAAGACCTTGACTATGTATCAGAATGGTAAAACAAGTGGCAATTTCAAATCTCAATCAACAAATGCTCTGTCTTACACATTGGCAAAAAGAATCAGAACACTAAATACAAGCTTGGAGGACACGACCTTGTAGACCCCCCTCATTCTGTCAAGGATCTTGGAGCACTCATATCTACTGATCTAAGTGCCAAAGCCCACTGTAACAACATTGCCAAAAAGGCACTAAGAGTAGTCAACTTAATCCTGCGTAGCTTCTTCTCTGGCAACATTACATTGCTAACTAGAGCATACAAAACATTCGCTACACCAATTCTCGAATACAGCTCTCCTGTCTGGAACCCGCACTGCATATCG
>QLTV01003402.1:2029878-2040660 GCA_003457575.1 Thermophis baileyi
ATCTGATTTAAATTTTAAAAAATCTGATTATTATTTTTTTAAATTTAAATCCTATTTTTTATTTTTATTTTTTAAAATCATCGATTTTTATCCACCCTGGGCAAAAGAAAGCAAAGATAGAACCGTAGGGGCCTTGGGTGCAATCCTTAAACAACTGTGGCACCACTTGAACACCATCTGAATTGATAAAATCATTATCAGTCAATTGCAAAAGGCAGCTTTACTTGGAACAGCTTTAACTTCTAACACCATCAAACAACATCTGCCTATCCCAGGTTCTCAATGAATGAATAAAAATGCCAAATCCAGTCTATAAACATCTGGCTGACTATGTGACCAAACATAATAAACAAAAAGATATGTTCCCATGTTGCAAAGGAAACTGTCAGCCTCAAGCATAATCTTTATTTTAATAATGCCTTTGAACACAAAGTCTTGAGGAATCTTTTAACTAAAGGCTACACATTCTTGAGTTTAGCCATCTGTCTTTTTTGAGTAGAAATATGGAAGTTTAAATACTGTCTCTCTCTCTCGAAGATTATAAACCTAGTGATACATTTCCCCAAATTATGTTTGCTTCTTTTTGATTTTATACAGCTTTTTGCTTTTTTGATACTTTTTGTTCCATTTTATAAATTCATGTTTTTGTAAATCACAATATATATTTAAAGTAAAATGTTTTGTGGTCTTGTATAATGAGGGAAGGGAAGGGAAGGGAAGGGAAGGGTATAGGGGACATTCTGAAACTGCATAATTCATTTTGGATAATAAGCACTCTCACTTCATTTCTCTCCACATTCAAAGTGGTAAAAGAGGAAGTAAAGAAGTAAAAAACGCACTCTTATTTGTCTTCTGGTAAACAGGTAATTTATAATTGATGAATTATCAGCATAGCAGGTTTTTGAAAGGGTCCAACAAATTCTCACAACATTCCAAATGTATTCACTGGACCAAGAAAGTTGGAGAATTAGTGTTCATTTTGTCCCAAACTGACTTTTTTTTTTTTAGGTTCAGCTGCTATAATACTTTGTTTTCCAAGAAACAGTGCATAGAATTGTAGTGTTTGTTTTCATTCCAGAGAAATGTCATCTCTTCCAGAACAGATATGAATTTCAAGAAGCATAATACAGACTAACTGCTCTATCAGCATATACTATGTCCAAACTAGACTAGATTTTTGAATTCACCTACACTAAATTATACAATAAAAATGCCTTTTGTATCCATGTTATTTTATACTCATGCCTACAGTTGTTTTACTTCCTAATAACAAAAAAAGGCATGTAGTATTTTCATCTTTAGAAAACTCGAGCAAAGGAATATACAGAAGTGCTACCCAAGCTGATGGAAAAGGTATTTTGCCTGGGGCTTTTCCCCTGCCTCTACTTAAACTGTCCAGATCCTTGCAGGCATTTTTCAAAGGCCAGTGTTTTGCTTTACATGGGGAAAGGGCTTAGGCAAACTGACAAACAACATCCTCAACACTGCAACTCTATTTATACTGCATAACATTACCTCATCCCCAACCAATCAGAGCCTGCTGTGCTTCAAGACTACTCTCCTCACCTTGTGCTGTACCCATGATTGGAATAGCCCATTGTTGAAACAAGCACAGGGGAATGCAAAAAAGAAAAGTACAGCTCAACAGTTACTCTTTGTTGGAGGCAGAAAGATGAAGGCACATAGTTGGACTAAAGCATAAACAAGCAGGTTCATGCACATGTTTCTTGTACTAGCTCATCTAAAAAGAAAAAGAAACCAAATAAAAATGTGAAGATTAGACACAAAATAAGTGCTCTTGTCTCCTAGCTCGGTCAGTCCAGCTTCACAGTTACATCAAACTGAGGACAAAGTGACCTTCTGTCTCCAGAGAGACATATCAGAAAAAATGTCTGTAAGCTGCAATGTTAGCAGAAAAGTTTCTGACAGGTTTAGAGGAGAAAAGTCGAGGGGCCTTTCAGCAATAGTGAACACAATTGGGGAGGAGCAAGTGGGAAACAATATGCAAATCAACTGTAAACTAGAGAATGTAAACTTCTTATCAAACAGTCCAATTGCACCCTTCTATTTTGACAGCTCAGGAAGAAATTTAACAAATATGCACCTTCAATCTTATTACTGGATATTTCCTTAATGAGTTTGAGTGGGAGAATTACTCTCCATTTATTTCTTTATTTCTTTTGCAGTCTGAAAAACTGAAACCATGCAACTAGTTTTAGTAATATATGTGCACCTAAGTGCAGAAGGCTTATGTTTCATTTTAATTTCACCAAGTCATTTGGGAATCAAAATATATAATGTTATGACCTCAGCATAGCAGCAGCTTCAGCTAAATGCCACCTTTGGAAAGGTCTGTGCTTGACCTGGGTGCAGCAGTGGGAAAATGGAGAATTCATTCATGGCAAAGGAGAGGAGAGAGAGGCAGACACAACCCCTTCCTTGCCCTTCATTTTCCCAACACAAATAGAGCAGCAGCAACTAACCATTAGCTTTCTGTCAGCCTCATTTTAGAAGTGCATCAAAAGGAATCCCATAGAGACAATGGTTTTCCAAGAGATGCATTTTCCTCCTTCCTCAAAGACCAGAGATAAGTTTATTGATCTAAGAACCCAATGGTTGATTCACAGTAGACATGATTGGC
This sequence comes from Thermophis baileyi, assembly GCA_003457575.1. Lineage (NCBI taxonomy): Eukaryota > Metazoa > Chordata > Lepidosauria > Squamata > Dipsadidae > Thermophis > Thermophis baileyi. The sequence continues at coordinate 2,032,520 of QLTV01003402.1, forward strand.
AGGCACCAATTCTCTCTCATTGAAAGGAATAGCAGCACCGAGATATGTAGATAAGCAGAAGTCACTATTTTTGAAGCTTGAAGTGGAAGGGATGGGAAAAAGCAATCTACCTAAATGTATTAGTTTTGAAATTGTGTTTTAGAATTGTATCTTTAAAAACTCTGTTCCTCAGCTTTAATGCCTATGGGGCATGTACGTAATCTGTGTTTGGAAAATCTGTACCCACTAAATTTGTCTTATGCAAACTAGTTGAAATTTAGCAGCCCCATAATTCCAAATAACCAGACTGAAAGTTATGGGATTTGTGGCTTAATATATCCAGAAAGCACACAAGGTGCTAGAGATTCCTCTGGTGTGAAATTAGCTGTGAAGTATGTTTAATTAAATATTTTAAAACTCTGATGAAAATCCTACAGTCAGTCTAACACTGTAGGAACCTTATCAATTTGCAATATTGATAACCTATGAAGTCAAAAAGTCCTGAGATGTCTTGCTCATAGTTTGTTTCCTGTGAATTCACTTTCCTCTGACTTCTATATATAGAAGTTTAGAAGTTATAGCATATAACCAAATGTAGTGGTCCAAACCTGAATTATTTTATACATCTTTTTCAAAAATGGAATTTGTTGTTTAGTTAAAGCAGAATAACAGAATAACAGAGTTGGAAGGGACCTTGGAGGTCTTCTAGTCCAACCCTTTGCTCAGGCAGGAAATCCTATACCAAATTCAGACAAATGGTTGCCCAATCTCTTCTTAAAAACCTGTGTTGGAGCACCACAACTTCTGAAGGCAAACTGTTCCACTGATTAATTGTTCTGATTGTCAGGAAATTTTTTCCTTAGTTCTAGGTTGCTTCTCTCCTTGATTAGTTTCCATCCATTCCTTCTTGTCCTGCCTTCAGGTGCTTTGGAGAATAGGTTGACCCCCTCTGCTTTGTGACAGCCCCTTAGATATTGGAATACTGTTACCCCTGGTGCTTCTTTTCATTAAACTAGACATATCCAATCCCTGCAACCGTTCTTCATATGTTTTAACTTACAGTCCCCTAATCTTCTTTGTTACTCTTCTCTGCACTCTTTTTAGAGTCTGAACATATTTTTTGTATCGTGGTGACCAAAAGTGGATGCAGTATTCCAAGTGTGGTTCTACTAAGGCATTATAGAGTGGTATTGAGTGGTATTAAGTGGTATTAGTGATATTAGTTCACGTAATCTTGATTCTATCCCTCTGTTAATGCAGCCTAGGACTGTGTTGGCTTTTTTGGCAGCTGCAACACACTGCTGGCTCATACTTAAGTGATTGTCCACTAGGACAGCGGTCCCCAACCTTTCCAGCTTGGCGGTCTGGCCTGGCGCAGAGGGGAGGCGCGTGAGTGGCCAGTGCACGTTCACGGTTCCATTTGTGCGAGCGGTGGGCACATGCACCCTCCACTCATGCTAATGGAGTTTTTTGTTCGAGTGGAGAGTGCTTGCACTCATGTGTGAAGCTCCACTCGCACAAGCAGCAGGCCCTTGCACTCATGCACAAAGCTCCACTCATGCAAGCGGAGGGCACTTGAGCGGAAGGTGCTTGCGCTCACACGTGAAGCTCCATTTGCGCGAATGGAGCTTCGCACATGAGTGCAAGTGTCCTCCACTCGCAGAAGTGGAGCTTCGCACACACGTGCGTGCTTGCCCATCTCTCCCATGGCACAGTTTTCAGGGATTGGGGACCCTTGTACTACAACTCCAAAATCTTTATCGCAATTACTACTATTGAGCCAGGTACCACATATTCTGTACCTGTGCATTTGCCTCAATGTAGAACTTTGCTTTTCTCACCATTGGATTTAGGTTCTTGCATATTTTGTGTTTTGGAGACATGAGGGAAAGAAAAATGGAAGTCTAAAACTATGAAGAATTAAATTATTTGAGAAAGTGTGTAATGTTTATCAGATTTTGAAAAAAATAGTATATCACTTTTAGGTCACCACAGAAGACTGAGAGTCAGTTTTGTTAATATTTGGCAGTGTTGTTAGAATGAATTCAAGGTGGAGCTATCAAGATAAAGCCTCATGCCTTTGAATTCAGAAACGGACTATGGCTGAATGAACCCCTTTTTCTGCCCTATTCCCTCAGGCTTCTTTTTTCATCAACATTTCAGAAGTAATATATGTAGAACCTCCTTAATAATTACCCTGTTTAATGAACATTCAAATTTACAGCAGCACTAAATTTATGAAATATATGGTACCTCAGGTAACCAGGACCTATGACATGTAGGGTGTTATATAACTGTTATATTCTCTACCTTTATATTAGTACTGTATAATCAGTAGCTTGAATCATACCAAGTAGCATATTGGCAACTAGTGCAGCTCATGAAGCATAGGTGTCATGTGGACATGCCTAGACAAGCCCACCTCAGCTGTGCCATTGCATTCTGGGCCACTCTACATTTCTGAATAGTTTTCAAGGCTAGTGCCATTGCAATAGGCAAGCTGTGAGGTGACAAGGGTGTGAGTGACTGCCTAGAGAGCCATCTGATCCAGGAAGAAATGCAAATGTGCTCTTGATTATACAGTTGCAGTCATACCTGACCTTCATATAGCACCAAGGCATAATTTCTTTAACTATAAATTAATGAATAAATCATGACTAAACTTGCAGAATACAGTACACTAAGCAATATGATATGATATACAAACAACAATGGCCTGGTTCACACATCATGGTAAACAAAAGCAAGCAAACTACATCATCTACTGAATCTAATTTCTATTTATTACTTAATACTTTGGCTTATACGCTGCTCAGTTTCCAAAGATTCTAAATCTCAGAATCTCACACCTAAGCTAACAATTCTAAGTCTTAGCAATCTCATAATTAAAATATAATAAATATAAATAAGATAACAATAACAAAGCTGTAATGTGTTACTATTTTGGCAAGCAGAATCTGCAAATGTTCCTAAATGCCTTTCTCAAGAATAATTTTTTCACAGTTCAAATCCATAGTGTAGTGTATATGCCTTAGTCTGATGGACAATATGCTAAATCAAAACCAAAGAAGCCAAATTAAGGCACAATGTGTGAACCCATCCAATATCTCAATTAGCTTGCTTTGGGCTGATTTGGCAAATTGCACCAAGGAGAGAGAGATGAAAGAGATGAACTGTAGTCCACATCAGCTTTGCTCCTTTCCATATGAAATGAGCAAATCAGAAAATACTCCCAAATCATAATCAGGTAACTCAAGGCAGCAGATTACAGACATGTTGGAAGTAGCTCCAGCTCAAGAGCTCCAGAAATACATTTTTTAGATTAATTGAGCCATCTAACAACTGGTTTTCTCTGAAGTTTCAAGATAGCTGACGCTTGTGGGCACAAGGCTGCCATAGTTTTATCTAGTCAAGCGAATGATTAGAGGTCTTGGGGCTGAAACAATCTCAACCTATTCTCAAACTATTATATGAACTATTGCAGATAAAGATTTTTGTTGTGTGCTAACATACACTCCTATTACAACAGTACCATTGCAGAAGAATAACATATTGTCCGTGTTGGTTTTTATTTGTAACTCTGACAAGCCTCCACCAATACCAAGTGTTTAGTAAATATGCAGTAGCCATAATGATATTGGAAGGAACTTCTTCTTGTGCCATATCAGTCATCGGACGTTGGCGATCATGTTGGCAATCCTATTTTTGTCAACAGCCGCCTGAAAAAGTGCTGCTGAGTTTTGTCCAAACCAGTCCCTTAGGTTTTTAAGCCATGATGTTCTTCTTCTTCCTGGACCTCATTTGCCTTCAATCTTTCCCTGGAGGATTAAGTGAAGGATGCCGTATTTTTCTGGGTGTCGCATCACATGTCCAAAATATTCTAATTTTCTCTTTTTAATGGCTCTGATGATTTCCCTTTGCTTTCCCAGGCAGCTTATCACCTCCTCATTTGTGATTTTGTTAACCCAGCTTATACGTAACAGCCGTCTGTAAAGTTCCACATTGGAAGGAACTAGTGCCTTGAAATGTAGATTTGCCAGATGTTGTTCTTATATTACTCTGCTGAAGCCTCTAGTATTCTCCTCTGGATACTATGGTACCAATAATAAAAGCCAGCAATAAAACCAAATGAATTTTTTGTGTTTACAAGGTACATTGTACTAAATATATTCAATGTTTTATGCTTCATTTCCTAATACCTTTATTAGACTTTATGCTTTAGGTACAGCAGGTCATTCGTATACTTCAAGATTTTGTAAACAGGTATTTTAAGAATGGAAGTGTGTTGTGCTTCCGTTTATACTGAGAAAATGACTCATCCATTGTACTTGGCTCAAGCTTCTTTATATTTTTTCTGTATGCTCTATCCATTTACTATGCAACTACGTAGAGAGTAATGGGTTGTGAAATGCAGTAGTAGAGTGATCATTAACAGTTCTAGAAAACTGTTTATTCAGTTCCCTAATTGTGCATTCCAAATGTGTTTGACAACAGCTTGTATAAACTGTAGCCAATATGGGAGATGTGATCCAGTACATATGGAATAAAAACAGGGCAGAGAAATCTGGTTTAATAGAATTTATAACTACCTACTGTTTAGAGTGTACAGTTGCTTCAAATCAAAGACATTTGGTGATATCTATTATCTTGACAGATGGCTGGGGAAGAGCAGAAATATGCATTTGAAGTAGAGTTTTAAAACTGCTATTGCTATTTAGCTGAGATAATGGAACTAACATCTTTTTAAGGAACTGAAGTATAAACAAGCAGTTTCAAGTGGCATAAGAGATGGGCAATCTTTGACAACATGTGTTGGACTACAGCTCTCATCACCCGGACCATGTGGTAAAAACCCACGGGAGTTCAAGAACAACAGGATGATGAAATGTTATATAATCCTGCTTCACAGAATTAAAACCAAATTGTAATTAGATAAGAATATTATTAATTAATTGTGATCAACTAATTCATATTTTTTTTCATGATGGTGATGATGATGATCTGTATTCCTTCTTTCTGCCACAAGGCTCTACATCTACAACTACCAGTAGTACAAGTAATCTAGTTTGTTGACTGCAGCTGATGCCCTTTACAAAGAACAAGATTGTCCCCATTTTCCTAATCCAAAGCTAAATCCTTTTTACATCAATGACAGGGGGAAAATGCAGGAGAGGGGGGAAAAAAAAAACAAGCAAAACAGCTAGCTGTATCATACAATGCATAATTGTACTGTATATAGTTGAACAAGGCATAGCTGATCTAGGGAACTGATTACTACAAGCAGAGAAGTCCAACAAAGGGGGCAAGTGACAAAACATGAATCATTAATTATAGTTATAATCTCATGGACATTAATTTTAGGCAATCTTATTTTTAATGTCCTGCTGGTTCCTGGCAGTCTAGAGCAACATGAGATGTTCAACATAGCCAGAGTTACTAAGACCCCGATGTGTCTATCTGCTATTAGAGCAATCTTCCTTTCTAATTCTACTGGTGTTGAACCTGGAGTGGCACTCTGAAGTCTGCTAGGAAGAATAGGTGGGAAAGGGGCCTTATAATGTATTATTTCCCCCCCACACCACACACACACACAAACATCCCAATTGCTATCTTCCATATCAATAAAAGCTCTAGTGTAGAACCTTCAGCTCATCGGAATAAGGAAAAAAAAGGATTTTTGGGATCATGTTCTACTCCCCCCCCTCCCATGGAACAAAAAGTACTAGGTATTTATGTATTCCTACATCTGTGGTGCTTTATCAGAATATAAAGGACCAAACTTACCTCACAATTTTCCAAAACATCTTTTAAAAACTGAACTGAAAATACACCTCTGCTGCAATTATGGCCCACACAGTTATACTGTAATAAATAACTAAATGCTGCCCACTCACTGAGCTTGCTACCAATAAAAATCTCATGGCTGATGTTGTCTTCACCTTGCAATAACATTTATCACCTCTCGGGGCTCCATCAATCATATCAGACAATGCAACTGTACCTCCAAGACATCTTCAAAGTAGATGCTGCAAATTGACATTTAGATGGGTAATTGTTTACCATATTTTCCCTGCTCTCAGCACCATTCCATATAAATTTGAAATGAAAAGATATTGACCATGCAGTGCCATGCAGATCTAACCTACATCATTGACTTAAATAGGGTTGACTCCCAGATAAGTAAATATAGGCCATAAAGATCTAGCCTACCTTGTTGACTTCAATGGAGTTAATTCCTAGATAAGTAAATATAAGCTAAGCCTAAATAACACATAAATTGATATTTTGTAATAGAAAAAAAAAGGATGGAAGCTTTACTATTTTAAAAAATATAAGACATTGATCTTTATTTTATATAGGAGTGGTATGGTGGCCTAGAGGTGGAGCTCTCACCTCACAATCCGGAGGCTGTGAGTTCAATCCTAGGTAGAGGCAGATATTTCTCTCTCGGGGCACAATGAGAATATATCTGCTGAACAAAACTCCGCATTGGCAACAGGAATGGCATCCGGCCATTAAATACTCTGCTAGCTCCATTCAGTTGCCCAGACTCCACCCCGCAAGGGATTATGGGGTCGTTAAAAGAAGATGATGACATTGATCTTTATTTCATATATTAATTTTACCCAACTAACAGAACCTACTCTACTGAAGATGGTTGCAGCATTATTTGGGGGAAAATTATACATTGCAATATCTGTCACTTGTTCGCCTATTTACTGAGTATATGGCACTAGGTTAAGCTCACTAGAAGCAAAAACAGAAATCATGATCTCCAAAGTGAAATAGCTTGGTTCACCCAACACACAAAGTCAAAACCAACCAAACAACATAGTGACATGTAATATAGTAACATGTGACATGTAATGCATGTATGTTTCGGGGGAAAATCTGCCAAAGCAGCCATTTTATTTCAGAGGATCAATGTAAGAAAAATACAAATTTCAGCAATGTTTCCAGCAAGAAAAAAAAATATTTTAGCTCAAATCAGCTCAAATGCAAACAAAAATAGGGGGTAGGGGGAGGAGTCCTCTTTCTCATAGAAGTCTTTATCAGAGTTTGTTGCAGAAAAATCAATTCCAGAAGCACACACAGATAACTGATTCAGCTGGATTCATTAACTTCTTTATAAACATAATAATATATATACAATACCAGAGGTAGATTATTTCTTCAATGTAGTAGCAGTTACAAGCAAAATACAAGCAGCTTCTAGTTCAGAGTTCAGAGAGAGACAAGAGTACAGAGTGGAGAGGGCTGAGCCACGCCCAGCCTTCTTCTTTCACTTTTGATTCTCTGCACAGAATCAGAAGTGTTTAAGCTCCCATTGGCTGACTTAGTTGCTATGCCTATTCATTGGCTGACCTTGTTAACATGGCTCTCCCAGTTCATGAATATTCTAACACTCCTCCCTTCATGACTGGAAGAGACAAAAATCAAATAATTTAATATTCTTCCTAGACCTGCATTTGAAGACCCACATTCACAGTTCCCTCCAAATACCTGAGTATCCCTTTTACTGTGATACATCCTTTGCAATGAAACAAAGATCATCCACAAATGCTAATAATTGACAATCCCCACCTTGCAACTTTCCAGTGTATATGCAACCATCAGCCTTGCAACTCTTGAACCCAAGACCCTTCAATACATTATCAAGACATATATTCCAATTCCTGGCTGACTGCTTCAGCCCATAAATGGCCTTGTTCAATTGATACACCATATCAGGCTTTTTACTTTCATACCCTGGCGCTTAAATCATGTAAATTTCTTCCTCTAACTCAGCATTGAGGAATGCAGTGGTTATGTCAAAATGCCAAATTTTATGGCCATGTGCCGCTGCCAATGCTAGTGCCAACCTTATGCTTTCACTCTTCACCGTTGGTGCGAATACCTCATCACAGTGCACGTTTTTCTTTTGTGAAAAACCTTGTGCCACTAACCTTGCTTTATACTGTACCTCATTGTTGGGCAGTACTTTCTTTTTGTACACCCATTTACATCCTATGGCTTTGCACCCCTGTGGCAAAGTCATAGATGTGAACACGTTATGGTCTCCCATGGATTTCATTTGCTTGTCCATGGCTTATTTCCACTTTTCTTGTTCAACTTTAGGTAATGCCAACACTTCCTTATAGTTCCTTGGCTCATAACCATAC
>QLTV01003402.1:2041210-2052045 GCA_003457575.1 Thermophis baileyi
ACTGCATGTGGAGTATCATTAATGGATGAACTCCACAGCCTATTAACTAAATAATTAACAGTCAACATGGCTTCACCCCAGACCAGAATCCTCCAGCTCAGACCAGAATCCTCCAGCAGTGAGTCTTTCATCGTTTGTAAGACTCCATTGCGCCTTTCAGCAACACCGTTCTCCGCTGCTGTGTACAGATTTGTGCATCTGTGTTTTATTCCCAACTGTCCCAACCATTGTTGAAAACTTGTTGACATAAATTCTGAACCTCTGTCAGTTTGCAGCTGACATACCAGTTGTTTATACCTTCTTTCTACGAAGCTTACCCATTGCTTAAATTTCTGTAGCACCTGTTTTACTCTTTAGTAAATAGCAGAATCCAAACCTGTTGTAGTCATCTACAATGACCAGCGCATACTTTGCTCCTCCCAAACTGGCTTGCATAGGCCCAACCAAATCTGCATGTACCAGCTCTAGAGCTCTTGTCGTCTGCCTTGTGCTCCTCTTGCTTACTGGGAATGCTTTGGACTTTGATGTCTTACATACTGCACAGTCCAAGTATGCCTTAAATCCCTTTAAATTTAATCCTTCTGCAAACTGTTCCATCGTTTGCAAAACTCTGAAGCTAGCATGGCCAAGCCTTCTGTGCAAGAGATGAACACATGAATTGAGCCACGCCCAGCCTTCTTCTTTCAGTTTCGATTCTCTGCACAGACTCAGAAGTGTTTAAGCTCCCATTGGCTGACTTACTTGCTATGCCTATTAATTGGCTGACCTTGTTAACATGGCTCTCCCAGTTCATGAATATCTTAACATTCTTATCTTGGAAATTTGGCTTCTTTCCACATTCATGACTGAATCTCTTAGGCATTAAGGGTGATAGCAATCCCAAATAACTTGAAATACTTTGGTAAGCACAAAGAGATTATGAATCATTTATAAAGGAAGATGGCAATGGTTGAGGAAGCAATACTAGCACTTGTGACTACTAGGTACTATTACTGCTGTTGACAAAATACCCCATCACTTTCAATACACATGACCATATTGAGCAAGAAACATTAAATCTCACAGAAAGATTATTTTAATTGAATCAGGAAGGCAGCAACGCAACTAGTGGCAGACTGAGCTCCTGCTTCTACCCTTGACCATCTTGGATATTCCAGGATAAGATTAATTTAATCTCCTCATGTTCTCAGGGCTGTTTGATGTTTGTTTACATAGCATAACATCCTTGTATTCATATCTTCAAATAGCAATAAATGATACATAATCAGTATGATTGCATGCCATAATATAAATCAGATCATAAATTATGTATGCTAGTGTGGTGTTACATCTTCTGGGATCCCATAATGTGATCTAACAGATAATACTCATGGTTTGCTTTTTAAAAGATTTATCAAATTTTGCAGCTACATTGAATTAGCTTCTTCACTTGAATCAATCACTTATTTTCATAAAAGCTCCCACAGATTCATATTCCAGGCCACTAGACCATTTGGGGAGGAAGTGAAATCTAACTTGCTTCCCAGAAACAGTAGCAATTCTAGAAAATGTACCCCAGTAAAGGAGAAGGAAATCAATGGTCTGCCTGGCACAGTGAACATGTCATGCCCAAGAGGCACTGCCTTGAGAGAGTAGTGAGAAGTTTAAGTCAAATTAAGAAACGTGGCAGAACAGAATTTGTTCCTGATTAGAAAGCAGCCTGGGACTGTAGCAGCAAGATAAGCTCCAGGCCATGTACAAAGAATTGTATCCAAAGTGTACAAAAAAACTTGCTCGCAGCATTATCCAAAGATACCGTACATTCCATGAGCACTATTGTTCGAGGAGAGATACGAGGAAAGACTAGGAACAGAAACTAGGCAGGGAAAGAGTCCCCAAGGCAGTTTTCATTCGGTCAGTACCTTTTTCACTTGCTCAGAAGTATCTCTTTCCCTCTGAATGAATGGGAAAGGTTAGAAATTCTTGTTTTACACATTGATTTAATAGCAATAGGAGTCTTGTCAGCTCTGTGGCAGTCAATGTCACCAAAATAAGACATGTCTCTTTAACAGACCAAATAGTACAACAATTTAAGCCACAGATTTCCACCTATGGGCACCATCTTTGGCATGTTATTTCTATTTGGGTACAAAATTGGTACCTTAAGCCTTGCAGAGGTTTCAGATGGTCATAGTGCATTTAAACCATCTCCTAATTTGCTCATTTTTTTCAGTCTTGGGGTCTCAAAAGGCTGAAGACATCACTTTTATCTTTTAAAACAAAGTATAACAAAACAGTGTAGGTCTGTCCATTTTTGCTACCAATCTCAATGCTGGTGGCTATAGTCCATGCAGGATGGAAAAAAAATTCCCTAATTTAGGCCACCAGGCTGATAAAGGTTTACATGTATATAAAATGTGCATCATGCATCTGACTTCCTGGTTTCCATTTCTCCAAGAAAAACTGCAGAGTTATTTAATCTAGATCAAAATAATTACATTACGGACATGGAAAGCCAAATCCTTCTCCAAATTCCTTTTATTAGGCAAAATCTGCAGGTAAGAGATACACTGAGAAAATGGGGGGGGGGAGGCCAAGTTAATCAGAGTCCCTTTTTTATTTCTAGTAGATGATACAGTAAAGGTTGTAATCTATTGGAAAGTTGTCCTATACACATTCCTCTGAAATTACCGTAGTAAGAGCTACATTACAGTACATACCAGCCAGTAGACTTTGCTTTGTCATTTCTATCCTGGTTAAGCCTGAGCAGAAGAGGAAGAAGACACACAGATAAAAAGATAAAGATAACTGGAAAGAGGAGCTGTTCTGTAAGGTTTAAGGAGTACTGTGTCCAAAGGTCACGTTCACACATCATGCTATGTCATAATGTAGTTTGTGTCATTTTGACTTTGTATACTGTATATGCTTTGCACTAACTACTGTAATTTATTATGAGTTGTTCGTATCATGGTAAATTCACCATGATAAGAGCTGTGGTGGTGCAGTGGTTAGAATGTCTCATGCCCCTGTCGGAATCTGTGGGGGAAGACGAGCTGGAAACTGAGCCGACAGAGATTGAGGGGGTGGCTTCGTTGGCTGCGGAGAAAAATGGGGAAAGGCAGGGCTAGTCAGGCCAAGGCATTTCAGGATTAGAACAGCTTGTAGACAGGGAGGAACAGGGGCAAGATGAACATGAGAGACAGAGCTCAGGCGATGAGCAAGGACCACTCCCTCCTGATCCTAGAGCACGAAGAAAAGAGAGAAGGCGAGAACAACGCAGACTGAGCCGGCTACGAGTGAGGCAAGTGCCCCACCCCCCCTTCACAAGACACACCTGGGGATTGAGATGTAAGGAGATGCCGGTGGGAGGGACATTTGTCGGGAACAAGCGTGGAATCTGTGGAGCCTCGTGTGCACTTGCCGATACCTGGAGATTACTGTCCTCTGTCTTGTGGAGCTTGCCCGGTTTGCCTGCTTCACTGAACTTCTTGCTCTGGTTACTGCTTTGCAAACCTTGCTTACTGGACTACTGGCCCTGGTTACTGTTTTGCTAACCTTGCTTACTGGACTTCTGGCCTTGGTTACTGCTTTGCTCACCTTGCTTACTGGACTACTCGCAGCCAGAGGCTGTTGCGTGTGAGAGCTTTGCTCCAGGACTTGTAGTAAATGTGGGGACATTTGAGGGCAAAGTTGTAGCAATAAAGGGGAGTTAGACCTGTTCTCTGGCTGTGTTGCTTTCGTGCCACGCCCTGGGTCATCACAGAATGCAGTACTGCAGGCTACTTCTGCTGACTGCCAGCAGTTCGGCAGTCTCACTGGCTCAAGGTTGATTCAGCTTCCGAGGTGGGTAAAATGAGGACCCAGATTGTTGGGGGCAATATGCTGACTCTGTAAAACCGCTTAGAGAGGGCTGTAAAGCACTGTGAAATGGTATATAAGTCTAAGTGCTATTGCTATGATGAGTTAGTTACTTTGCCTCGTGGAAATGCAACTCTTCATATTTACATGACAATGTACCACTTGGAGGCAAAGTCCTCTGATACCATGAATCATTAAGGTGAGACCAATCTGACTCCACTGGACATGGCACTTTGACCAAACTGCATTTCTGTGCACAAACAGTGCATATACAAAGTCACTTTTGCCAGACAAAAATAAATACCATGGCCTCAGCTAATTAGAAGTAGGGTTCTGGAGCATTTCACAAGGACTTTTGACCTGGGACAAAAGGGCCATTGGGCATTTTGTGGATTTCTTGCCAGTGACATTTGTTGCATGTCCCCATCCAGTTCCACAGTCATGAATGAGGGGTACTTTACCTTTCTTTTGAAAGACTATCTGTGCCTGTTACTCACTCAGCAAAAGAAGACAATAACTGTAGATAAGGTTGTAAGTACAGACAGTACAGGGTTTGATTAAAACCTTCATCCTGTGAAATGGAGTTGTGTGTTTTATTTCTTAATTTCCATCTCTCTGCAACCTCAGCTAATGTGCCCTGTGGTGAGGACTAGAGGGATGTGGGAAATTGTAATAGTGTAACATGTGGAGAGTCACAATTTGCCCACCACTGTATCGTCAAGTGTTTAAAGTTGCAAATATATGCAAACTGAATTTGACACACTTTCTTGTTTCACAATACAAGTAACTCTGTTTAATTTTACTGAGCCTTTTTATTTGTTATTTATAGTGTCACCAGAACAGGCTGCCAACCCTATTTTGCCACCTAGCCCTATGATGCTGCCTTGTTTCCTCCTCAGGCTGTGATTTATGCAGCCTAATCCCACTATTTTCCACACTGAAAACACCTGCCAGATGCAAAACACAGAGAGGAGCAAAGAGAGCCATGAAAATGCATCATTATGCTGCCAGCTTCTTCTATTACTGCAACAAAGGCTGACAGCTGCTTAGGATTCCTAGGGTGGAAAGATTCTAAATGCAGCCAGGAGTCCTTCTGTCCCATTACAGCAGTAGTCAGCTGAACCTGCCCTGTAAACTCAGTCAAAGCATTTCTGCCCTTTTAGCAAGCATGAGGACAGTTGGTAAGGAAGGACTAAGGAGTGTGTTACGAGGGCTACAAGGCAGTGGTGAAATCCTACCGGTACGCTCCGGTACGGGCGTACCGGTAGCTGCGGCTGCCGGTGGTTCGGAGAACCGGTAGCAGCGGCAGTGTGAGGCTCCACCCACACGTCGCCATTTTCTTGTTTTAAACCCTCTGCGCATGCGCAAAGCCTTCTGCGCATGCGTAGAGGGTGAAAAAGCGCCTGCGACGGTGGCGCATGCGCACGCAAATCGCATGCTTCGAACCGGTAGGGAAGGTAAGTAGATTTCACCGCTGCTACAAGGGGGAGTTATTTCTTTATATATCTTTTTTCTTTAATATATAAGGTTTTTATGCACTTTTTATTTTTTAGTTTGTATTAGTTTTTTTAGCTTTACAATTTAAACTTTTATTTATTTATATTAATAAATAACAAATTCCCCTCTCACCCTTACGGGTGCACTGCACGTTTCTGGACAGAGAGCTCTGATGTTATTCCTCGGATCCATTGGAGCCATTCTCCCAGTTTAGGAGTCACAGCCTTAAGGCAGAGTGTCCCACTACTGCAACCACTTCAGCTTTTACTTTCCACATTCTCTCCAGTTCCTCCTTCAGGCTCTGGTACTTCTTCGGTTTCTTATACTCCTTCTTCCTGATGTTGCTGTTACTTAGCATTGCTGTGTCTATTACCACCACTGTCTTCTTGCCCTTTTCTACTGCCACAATGTCTGGTTGATTGGCCACTACCTGCCTGTCTTTCTGGATCTGGAAATCCCACAAGACCTTAGTTTTTTTTTAAATTCTCAACAATCTTTTGTGGGATCTCCCATCTAGACTTAGGAGGGTCTATCTAGCCCAGCGGTTCTCAACCTGTGGGTCGCGACCCCTTTGGGGGTCGAACGACCATTTCACAGGGGTCGCCGCGCGCGTTAGCCCGCCATCTTGGTGCCACCGTCACTGCAGGGGTAAAAAGGTCCCAGTTCGGCCGTGCCTGCGGGTCGCCGTCAGCTGGTAGCCCGGACACCGCCATTTGGGTTCTTCTACCCTCTGCGCATGCGCAGAATGCTTTGCGCATGCGCAGAGGGTAAAAGAACCCAAATGGCGGCGTCCGGGTGAAGTCTCCCGCTTCCGACACTATCAGCTGCCCGGCGACCCGCGGCGGGGGGGTTGCGGGGGGGTCGTGCCATTAGAAAGGTTGAGAACCACTGATCTAGCCTATATTCAGTAAAGATGCTCCTGAACACAATAAATGTCTGCTACTTGGTTGTGCCTTTATGCTGTTCCTGCCTGCATCTAAAATTTTAAAAATTTTACAAATAAATGTTACACCCCTGCCAGTATGTGTTGGACTGTCTCTGTGGCCTCTCTACCTAGCCTGCACCTCAGGTCGTGTCTAGTGTGGTAGGCCCTGCTTCTATGGACCTGGTGTTTACTGCTTGTTCTTGTGCTGCTATGATCAGTGCCTCAGTGGTGTCTTTTAGTCCAGCTGTTTCCAGCCACTGAACTGGTAGGATTTCCCAATATCTGCCACCTTAGCTGTCTGTTATGGTACATCCCATGCAGGGTCTTGTTTTGTGATGGCATTTCCTCTGTTTGATCTTCCTCCCATGCCTGCTGCTGCCTCAGACATTCTCTCAGCAGCTCATCTTTATATAGATATGATCCTGTTTTTCTGCCTTAATACAATAAAGAGCACTCCTGAATCCCCTGTTGTGCCTTTTTCCTGAAGGGTGTCACTTGCAGCCAATTCATGGTCATAGGTATCCTGGAATATTTCTACTAAATCTAATACAAACCATTGCTCAGTTCTCTTAGACAGACCAGATAGATATTCAGTAAACTGAAGCAGAAGAATAATGGGGAAATGATTATGCCTTATACAAACAGCATCAGCAAGTCTGCAGCATCCTATTGAGAACCACCTCGGACCTTGTAATTTCTGACAGCATTAGATGCAGGGGTGGGTTCTGGATCCTTTTGCTGCTGGTTCACTCAGGGTTGTGCCGAACGCACGTGCCAGCAGCAATAAAAAAATAGCTTCTGCACATGTGCAGAAGCAAAAATTAACTTCTGTGCATGCGCAGAAGCAAAATCCAAGATGGCGGCGCCCACGGAGACACCGACAGAACTGGCTCCGTGACGTCATCACCAATTTACTAATGGTTCTAAAGAACCGGATAGAACCAGTAGGAACCCACCTCTGATTAGATGATATATACATGCAGAATACTTCATATTCTATAGGTGACCTTCAGGTTCTCAGATAGCAAGTTTAAAGCAAGAATTCAGCCTTGAAGCTTTGAGGGTGTGTATGAAGTACTTGAAGTACCTGGATCTTCCCAGTCCTGCACTATCAAAATGTGGTGGCAAACCTCTACATGAAGACAAAACAATTCTCATCAAGATTCATTAGTAAATGAAGGTAAATGTGCCTAATACTGCTTAACCTTCATTTACCTTGCTAAAATAGTTCAAAGTATGAAAAAAAAAATCAATCTGAAATTTTAGCTCTTGATCCTCATTATCATTATGCTATCAATCACTCTTGAATGACTCTCAGTCCACCCAAGGAGGAAAAAAAAAAGTATAAATTCTGCTCCCCAATATTTTTATGCGCTTCTTATTTTTAGTTTTTTTTAGTTTGTATTAGTTTTTTTTTATCTTTACAATTGTAAATTGCAAAAAGGTTGCCCAGTATTGGACTGGAACTAATGTCATAGCTTCTGCATAGTTATACTGTATACTGAGTAGATCATCCTGTATAGATGGGGAATAGTATTCTCCACAAACCTTACCTAGCATTGCACCTCCCCCAGCAAAGGTCCAATGAATTCAATCTTTGGTGATTTTTTTTTTTCAACGGGCACTGTCATCTCTGGAAGTGTTCTCCATATTTGACTTTGATTCTCATCAATTCCAGGCTATGTATAGCCAGTAGCAAGAAAATGAAGAAATTTTGTTCCGAATTCCTGGGAACATCTACCCCAGATTAGTGGTATCTTAGAATGGTATCTTATAAGAATAGTGGAATCAACTCTGGTTCAAGAAGCAAAAACATTCACTTTTCACTATAAACTAACTATATACTCCAATATCTGTTCTATTACTTTTTCCCAAACCCTTTGTCCTAGCCTGGCACCTTTCGTACCTCAACCTAGCTGTTGAGATGTAATATTAGTGACATCGCAAGATTATGAAAAATGACCTCAAAAGTTCTACCTGACATTTGAGAGGCAGTCTGAGAGGAGAACGCTAAACTATGATTTCATAAAGGTAAAATAGGATTTCATATGGTTTCGCTCAAATAATCTGAGAAGTCAAAGATGAAAGAAAATTAACATCCCTGAAATTTAGTGACTGTAGTTCCATGTCTAGAGAAACACCAGATGTGAAGTGTAATTACTTTTTTTTTTTTAGACGCTGCTCATGTTTTACAAACCAGGACCGACACTTGAACAAAGAGCCTTAAAAAAAGCAACCAGGAGCTAGACAAATAACAAGCGGTTTTGTTTTATTGCTGTTGTCTGTTCAGATACCCAGTTTATAAAGCAAAATGAACCAGAGAAATGGGATGGGTGAAAATTAGATGTGATCTTGCTGAAGGAAAAGGAAAAGGTGCCAGGGTATTTATGCCAGCTTTCTGCTTTGGGGGATTATGCTTACCATAAAATAAATAGCTGTGCCAGGTATGTAACAATTGGTTTTGCCTACACAAATGTCAAATATTTTATTAAGATGACCAAGATATGAAACTTGCTGTCTGTCCAATCTGCAGAATTAGCCTAACACATGGTACAGGAAACCGACCTTCAACAAGGACAGTAAGAGGTTGAGATGAAAAAAAAGATTTGTTCTTAGACTGTAGTGTAAACTGACATAAACTGCAATATCCAGAGAATAATCTTATCACTGAGATTTTTCCAATTAAAATGTCTGTATAAAATTACAGAAGAGTTATGTGCACATTTGAGAAAAGTATAATGCATGCATGAGAGGAAAATATGTACCAGGTAGACCTCACTTACGACCATAATTGAATCCAAAACTTCTGTTGGTAAATGAGACATTTGTTAAGTGAGTTTTGCTGCATTTTACGACTTTTCTTGACACATTTGTTAAGTGAATCACTACAATTGTTAAGTTAGTAACACAGTTGTTAAGTGACTCTGGCTTCCCCCTTGACTTTGGTTGTCAGAAGGTTGCAAAAGGTGATCATATGACCCTGGGACACTGCAACCATCAAAAATATGAGTCAGTTGCCAAACATCTGAATTTTGATCACATGACCATGGGGATGTCCATAAGACACTTTTTTCAGTGCCGTTGTAACTTCAAACGGTCAGTAAATGAACTGTTGTAAGTCGAGGACTATCTATACACATTTTTTAGTAGAATTAATTTCACAATGTGAAAATGGGCAAGGGAGAAACCTGCTTGGAAAAAAAGTGAATGCACTTCTATAACTGTCCGGTTTGGTGCTGCAACCCAACAAGACAGACACAGACTTCAGAGGATAATTAGAACTGCAGAAAAAACAATTACTGCCAACCTGCCCTCCATTGAGGACCTGTATACTGCACGAGTCAAAAAGAGGGCTGTAAAAATATTCACTGACCCCTCGCATCCTGGACATAAATTGTTTCAACTCCTACCCTCAAAACGACGCTATAGAGCACTGCACACCAGAACAACTAGACACAAGAACAGTTTTTTCCCGAATGCCATCACTCTGCTAAATAAATAATTCCCTCACCACTGTCAAACTATTCACTAAGGCTATCCTTGACTATCACTAAGTGTTGTATCTTTTTATTCTTGATGAATGTATTTTATTCTCCTTATGTACACTGAGAGCATATACACCAAAGACAAATTCCTTATGTGTCCAATCACAATTAGCCAATAAAAAATTCTAATTCTAATTCTAATATAACGGGAAGCACAGAGATGTTGTCTATCTCTTCTGACATCTGCTCTGAACTTCCATTCAGCAAGCATGCTGGCTAAGGAGTTCTGGGAACTGATGTCCGCACAGCTTAAAGTTGCCGAGACTGAAAAACACTGCCTTACATCATGTATCTTTAGGGCTATATGACATGCTTAGTATGGCTTAATAAGTTGGTCCAGATTCAAATCTACCCTCAACAATGGATATTTGTTCCATGGAATTCAGTTTGAAAAACAATGATTTAGACTACATTTATGATAAGCCCAGCAAAAGGTTATGGCTATCATTTTTAATGTGAAGAATGCCTATGCTTCAAAAGCTTATTAGGAATAAATTATTCTTGCCAGGGCATACAAGAAACTTCTTGATTCAGATATGTCAACTCTTTATTTTGGCCAGTTGCAATATTGCTCGGTCAAAATTGCTATATATAAGCGTGAGCCAATGCTACAACCTGATCTGAAACAAAGGAGAACTTTCAAGTAACCGATCCTTAATTTTGATGGTTCTAGCCATGAAAGATATACTGTTACGATAGAGCCGAATCATATTTGCAAAGGTTAGCCCTGAATGCTCATGGACTGTACCTCGCATAGCCTCAGAAACAGGCAGAAAAATAATAAGAATCGAAAAAGTAGTAACAAATGAACTGGAAGAGAAAAAACTGGAGAAAATAACAAAATTGCAAAGATCTGGAAACAGAAGTAGAATGAAAGCAAAGTTAGTACCAATAGTAATGGGCACGTTGGGTGGAGTCCCCAAATGCCAAACCCACCTAAACATCTGGCTTGTAAGCAACCATAATAATAATAATAATAATAATAATAATAATAATAATAATAATAATAATAATAATAATAATAATAATAA
>QLTV01003402.1:2052207-2063973 GCA_003457575.1 Thermophis baileyi
TAATTCCAGAGCATTCCCACCGGTTCTTGCTAGGCAAATGGTATTTCTTGCAGATATTCCAGTGCTACTATAGAATCCAAAGAGAACGGTTTCTGACACACAAACTTAACCAGTCTTAACAACTGTTAATAAGAAAGACCAAAAAAAGTTTGAATGTTGGATGCTGCACTACCAGGAGACAGCAGAATAAAAAATAAAAACTAGTAATAGGCACCTTGGATGCAATCCCAAACATCTGGAGCATCCCTTGCAAAAGGCAGCTTTACTTGGAAAAAACTTATATCTTGTAAATGATACCTTTAACACCATTAAATAACATCTGCCTATCCCAAATCCTTGGGAAGGATTCGATAGGTGTATAAAATGCCAAATCCACTCTAAAAGTCTGACTGACTGTGTGACCAACCATAATAATAATTTATTAGAATTATATGTCACTTTGGGCAGTTTGCAAACTAGGTATCATATTCAGCAGAGTCTAGGGGATGTCAGTGTTCTTCTGTTTAAAACAACCAATTCTATGTGGGACAAACATCACGTCAATTAAAAGTCAGAACACCGTGTGGCAGTGAAACGCCACGATCCCAAATCCTTAATCTCTACCCACACCGACACCAAACAGCACCAGTTTGATTGGAGCAACACAAAAATCATTGGTCATGCTACCACCCGCCACACTTGTGAGTTAATTGAAGCCTGGCACTCCACAAGCAATTCCATCAACAGACACATTGACCTACAACCAGCCTATGAACCCCTCAGAGTCCAAATCAACTGTACAGCCAACCAGAGACAGCTCCGACCCTCAACCAACCCACGCAACCCCCCCCCACCAGCAGTTCACCTCCCAATGACCCTGACCTGATGTAACCTCCCTATCACAAGATCCATCACAAGACTCTCACTGATGACTCACACCTGACACATCACAAGACCCTCACTTGACACACCCACATCTGAAGCCCTTATAAACAGGAGAACACTGACAACCCCTAAACTCTGCTGAAGATGTTACCTAGCCTGGTAACGAAATGTTCGGAAACCAACCCGCAAGCTCGGAGAACGAACCTTCACCCTCATCCAACACCCAAGCTACAGATATTTGACACTATTGCAAAGTTGACAAACTGTTTAAAACATTATACATGCACATATACACACAACAACAACAAAGTATCAGATTCTATGATTTAGATCAGGGGTGTCAAACTGGCGGCCCATGGGCCAGATGCATCACGCGCATGCCATGCTCACCCTGGCTCCGCAAAGGCAAAAAATGTCATAAGTCATGTGATGCGATCGACTTTGACACACGTGATTTAGATAATACTTATATTGCAAATCAATGTGTCTTAATTAGGAATGTGCTTTATCTCATAAAATGATTTATGCATGGGGAAAAACAATTATGACCTGTCATCTCAGACAACATGCACTGATTAGCAATAGCAATAGCACTTAGACTTATATACCGCTTTACAGTGCTTTACAGCCCTCTCTAAGCGGTTCAGCATATTGCACCCAACAATCTGGGTCCTCATTTTACCCACCTCGGAAGGATGGAAGGCTGAGTCAACCTTGAGCCGGTGAGATTTGAACTGTCGAACTGCAGCTAGCAGTCAGCTGAAGTAGCCTGCAGTACTGCACTCTAACCACTGCGCCACCTCGGCTCTTAATAACAAGGCTATCCTGAACACAACATAGTTAAGTCATAAGCTATAATTTCATACATAACCCCAAGCCTGGAAAATTATATATTATGACCTAAGGCAATATGTGAACCAATCATAGTCAGAAATAATAGTTCAATGTTCAGGAAAGAGCCATGGTGGCATAGTGGTTAGAATGCAGTACTGCAGGCTACTTCTGCTGACTGCCGGCTTCCAGCAGTTCGATTCTCACTGGCTCAAGGTTGACTCACCCTTCCATCCAGAGGTTGGTAAAATGAGGACCCAGATTGTTGTGGGGCAATATGCTAACTCTGTAAACCGCTTAGGGAGGGCTGTAAAGCACTATGAAGTGGTATATAAGTCTAAGTCCTACTGCTATTGCTAAATTATAAGTTAAACCATACTGTTTACATATTTCTAAAACATAATCTTGTTTATTCTTAGAAATCTTTGGAAGTAAATGTAAATTAACCAATTTTGCTTCACTGCAATGGAAGGGTCTTATGAAAAACAAAAGCTTCTCTCCAAAAGTATTAGCTCACTACTTTTGTGCTCCCAGATCTACATAATTACTGTGACATTAAGACTTCACCTTCAACATGCACATTTGAGGTACGGAACTTTCTTGATTGCTGATGTGTCTAATATGATTAAGCCAGAAGATGGCAGTATTGCACTTTTAGAGAGCTGCAATCTCAACCTAAATGTACTTAACTAACTCTGTTTTTGCATCTCAGAATTCCTTTTTCTGATCTTTCTGTGGCCAATATGCAGATCCAAATGGCTAATTCATAAGATTATGATCATTTTTTCACAGATAGGGAGTTCCTCCATAGTAAAAAGTATTTACCACATAGAACTAATCATGATGAAATTGTGGCTAAAGTCACATTAAATTACATTGGTCTCTAGATTTGATCCTGAAAATTGTATGGTTGATTAAAAAAAAAATAAGAAATTAACCGTGTGGGGTTTCCCCCCCAGTAAATTAAACTGAACTAAACTGAATGTAAAAGGTATTCAGACTATCTATGCACTGTGATCATTTAGAGTGGTTATCTCAAAAAGTATCTCAGTCCTTGGAGGTTCAGGGAATTGAGAGAGAAGGCTGTCCAGAGCTAATTCTAGATAAATGAGAGATACTTAAATGTAAGGACTTCTTCAAATTTGCATGAAAACAGTTGTAGCTTTTTCTGGGCAATATAATTACAGATTTAATGGCAGATAATATGTTTTGAATACAAAAGAGCCCAAATTCAATTCATTAAAAATTATCATCTTTTGTTCAAAGCATCCCATGCTCATATAATTCCTAAATGAGTGCACAAGAAGTTTTATGTCAAATGGATGACTTATGTAAAAGAATTGCCTTTTGTTTTTTTTTCTACCTTTTATTAGTTTTATTGTAATTCCTTTGGTGAGATTGTTGTGAGCTACCCAGAATCAGGCAACATACAAGTTTCACAATAAATAAATGACAATTTCAAGTAGACAAAATGATAGTAAGGTGTTCTTCCTTTTGCCAATATATATGAGTACCACACATGCAGGGGTTGCTTCGATTGAAAATTAATCTATCAAAGAAATTCTGATGTAACTAGCCAGGAACCAAGTATAATGGGAATAAACACAATATGATGAGGTTAAAATAGATTTCAGGAATCATATGGGGCTGTTCTCAGTTAGGACAGGGAGTGCAGCTTCTTTTTCTTTTCCAGTAATTGTTTGTTTTTGTCAGAAAGAATTCTCAGATGTCAATCCCATTTAGTTGTGAGAATATCAACCATGCTTTATATCTAAATGAACCTGGATTGGATCAGTCCTTAGTTAAATGCCATCTTCTTTCCATGTATTTAAATTACATCAACAAGTAACCTTAGTGTGCCTATTTCTCCGTTTGATTTGTTTAATTTAAATTTAATACTTATCTAATATCCCCTCTAACCAATACAGATGATTACTGGCCAAGGGTAGTGTGTAAAGCTCATTGGGGGGGCTTAATAATCCTTCCAATTGAGCAGGGGAAAGCACTTCATTAAAGTAATTCTGCTTTCCAATGCAGGGGCTTGTATTCTGCCTTTCGCATTAATGCATTTGTAATAGTTATTCCTCTACAGAAAATAAATTACTACTCGTGGTTTTATTGTATGTATGTTTGTTTGTTTTTAAAAGAATGCTACGTATTTAAAATGCCTGCTGCAAGAGTAAATATCACCTCTGGCATATTTGTCCTGGAAGAAAATAGTGTGATTTGGAATACCTAATTGAAATGTGCTAGAGGAGATAAGGCTGGCTGCAGAGACTGACATTTAAAAGCAAGAGACACCAAACAAGACATGAAATATCACTGTTGCTGCCTCAAGCGGAAAGCCACTTTCACAAGACTGAAGCCTTTTTGCCCAGCAGCTCTCTCTGTGCCTGGGTGTTTTTTGACAGGCAAGGCCAGCAAATTAACCCTTTCCCTATCTCAGTGAAAAGGCTCGCTCTTGGAGAGCAAAGAACTGGTGGCTTCTGAGCTCAAACATTACAAGTCCCATCTCAGCAGTTTAAGTACTATGAAGCAAAACTTCGTAACACTAACATAAGAGCAAGACAAAAAAAAAATAAACCCATTTATTTACCAAATATATAAGCACCAAAGATGGGCCCAAACAGGTTTACAAGACTTTCCAGAAGAGCTCCAGCTTCCTCTTCTTCCTGATGCACTCAAGGATGGTGCCAGCCTGATGTCTACAGAGAAATTGTTTCAGAGGATTGGTGATGCCATGGAAAAGCATCACCCCCTTGCTTCAGTTTCCCTTATTTCCCAATGGTGAGGCACTGCCTGTAGTTTTACCTAAATGACGTTAAGAGGTTGGGCTGATCCAGGCTGATGCTATGCTATTAAGGGCTTTAGAGGTGAAAATTAGCTTTATAAATTGCATCCAGATGTTAATCAATACAAGTTATCCTCGCTTACTGATCACTCGTTCAGCAATTGTTCAAAGTTGTAACAGCGCTAAATGAGCGGTACTTATGACCAATTTTCAAGTTTTGGCTGTCACCGCACCCCTGCAGTCATGTGGTTGCGATTTGGGCACTTGGTACCTGGTTCACACTTATGGCAGGTGCAATGTCCCACAGTCATAGGATTGTCATTTACACCTTTTCTGCCAGCTTCTCAGAAGCAAAGTCATTGGGGAAGCCAGAGGGGAAGGACACAAGTTGCTCTGGAAAGTCTCACCTGGCCTCCCTTCACTTGTGCCCTACTGTACCATCCACCCTGTGGCCTCCCTTTTCTCATACCACACCATCAAACTTGCTTTCCTGCGCTCATGCCCCAATGTACTCTCCACCCTGTGGCACTCCTATACTCACACACAGCCTGTGCCAGATTTCCCAAGGTTTCCCCAGCTTCCTCGACACCCCCCCCCCCAATTGGCAGTCTCCTGCTCCTTAATTGGGACTCCTGCCCCAATTTTCTCTCCCCCCTGTGGCACTCCTATACTCACACACAGCCTGTGCCAGATTTCCCAAGGTTTCCCCAGCTTCCTCGACACCCCCCCCCCCAATTGGCAGTCTCCTGCTCCTTAATTGGGACTCCTGCCACTTCCCACTTAATAAACAGTGCATCTTGGGCTTACAACAATAACTGGGACTGCTGGGATTGCCACTGAGCAATGCAACAATGTGAACCACATTGTTTAGCGATATCAACCCCAGTGCCAATTGCTGTCATAATCCAAGTATAGATACTCCCAATAACAGGAACTAGTTAGCACACTGGTTACTATAGACTAACTCCATTTTCCAAGTGGTCTTTAAAGGCAGTCCATGTAATGTGCATTGAAGTAGTCTAAATGGGTGTTTATAAGATCAGAAATTACTGTAACAAAATCTTATTGGATCAGGTAAGGTCACAATTGGTGTACCAGCCAAAACTGGACTAAGATTTTTCCAGCAATGACCTCCATCTGCTGTACCAACTAGAAGTACCCCCAGATCATGAATCTGTCCTTCAGGGGTAGTGGTTGCTATCCAATGACAACAATGGTCTCGGCTGACAGACAGTATTCTGTAATGTCCAAAGGGCTGAAGGGTTCAGCTTTGGATTTTCCGTCCATTCAAATTCTGAGAGTTTTCAGGCAGATAAGACATCGACTGCATCCCCTCTACACCCCACAGTGATGATGTAAGGTTTGGTATCACCAACTTTGCCATCCTTTTCATTGAATTGGGCACACATTTATGCTCAGTTAGGAATGGCAATCCATCTATTCTGGATCAAATGTCAGATACAATATTATCTTCCAAGGGAGAAATCCAAATCTAAAATTGCTCTGCTGAACCTTTAATATTTTTGCTTGATCTGAATTTGGAACAGAGACAAAGCTTTGGTCTATAGATATAATTGGTCACATTCAGTGATTCAAATATAGAAAAAAATAACCATGAACTATGCAAGATTTTGATATTATTTATAAGAAGCAACTCATTCTAAAATAATGACAGCAATACCAAGCACTTCTAAAGCATTTAAAATTTATGTGTTATTTCCATGACTTAAGTTCACACATTGTCTTTAGCCATGAGCATTTAAATATTGCTTACTGAATGAACTACAATTGGCTGTGCTTGCACTGCATGCTAAGAAATAAATGATAGTTTGCAAACTACAACACCGGTATGCACACAATATTCTAAGGCAAAAAACAAATAAAATTTCTTACAACAGTTCAGTTTTATGTTGTCAAAATAAACATTTTAAGGCAAATTAATCCATGCATTTTACTATAAGTTAGAACTAAACATCTGAGAAGAGCAAAAGCCAGTGGATAATTATGACAGTATCTGTAATAATCAACTTCCTATAAAGCTCCTTTCCCATTTGAATTGGAGTAGGTATTGGGGCTTATTACTTTTTTTCCCAGATTTTAATCACAGCATATGACCACATTGCATCCATTGCCCTCCTTTCCACAAGATTTCCTAACCTTCCTTATCAAGTCAAGGTCAATGGTAAATGGGACAAGAGTTAGACTCTTGATAAATTGCTATCTAAATCAACCCACAATAAATGATGACCAAAGTATGAAAATTCATCTAAATTAAAGCACAGTAAATTCACATAGCAAGATATTGTTGAATAGTGGCATCAGAGGAATCTCTGGTTGGTGAATAAGCTTTTCAGGAGTTCTCAACAAAGACTGTTTTAATATATTTACAGAAAAATACTTCCTTTTTGAAATTATGAATCATATTGTCTAGTGCAGTTTTATGGCCCAGTATGTCTCTAAACTGAGATAGGTATTGAAATTGGAAGTGGCCTCTGCATATCCAACTATTAAGGCATAGTAAGTTATACCGGTACAAAAATTGTATTGAAATATAGGTTGATTTTGCTCAATTGTCTATCAAGTCCTCCTAAGGAGTAATGACGACTAACATCCTTTTGTACAGTATTCCTTCTTGATTGGAACGAGGGGGGGGGGAATGCCTAAGGAGGAAGAGGAGGAGGAGGAAAAAGATTCATTTCATGTTCCAACCATGAGCCAGATCAATATAAAAACAATGTTTTATTGTTAACAATAAAAGAAGCAACGGTTGACACAGATGGACTCTGTCGCTTGAGAAACTTTTACAGACTGGCAAACAGGCTGGGCCTTGCTGCACAGCCAAGCAATTCTACTCTACCATATAATTAGCAACATTACACAGCTGTGCCTGCAAAAGAAATTAATGCAAAAAGAGGCATTTGTGGCCCTTCCTCATCCACCCATGATGCCGACTGAAGGGTTGCTACCAGCTCCTTCTTGCTATTATGAAACAAAGAGGGAACCTCTCTACTGCTGTATGAGAGAACAGTTAATGATGGAGGAAAGCACTGCATCCCTTCCTCAGGGCCAAACCAGTTCATTCATTTCAGGCTATCAGAAGCAGAACAGGCCTGAGCCTATATGTAAAAAAGCCAAATCAAAGCCCTTGACATTGATTTGAAGGAAGCAGCCATGTGGGTTCTGTTGATCCAACAGTATCTCTGTAGTCCCCCAAACTCTAACTCGGGAATTATAGGAGAAGAACCAACACTACAGGCATTTTTTTTAAATTGTTTTTATATGTTTTATTTTTTACATGATGTAAGCCGCCCAGAGTCCTTCGGGAGTTGGGCGGCATATAAATTTTATAAATTAAATTTTATAAATTAAAATCTCTACTGACAGACAACTGGCTCCTTTCCAAGGAACCATGGCTAGCCTGAGCAATCCCAATTCAAAGTAACAGTGCAGAAGATAATGGTTTCCCCCCCCCATCTTTGAATTATTATATATTTGTAATATTTTCCAACTAAGAGCTCTTAGTTGCTATGGATCGGTGTGGTTCTGACAACTCCCATCTATTATTTCCACTGTTCGTCTCATGAAGCAATTTATAGCAACATCCAACTATTGCTACAACGATATAAAGCTTTTCTGCATTGGTGACATCATTTCAAGCTATGGATTATTTTCACTAGTGATTATTTTTCTATTACAGTGTCTGCCATATAGAACAGCTTTTTCCTTCAGATTCAGATGAAGCACACTCTGCTAGCCTTCCAGAGAGCTTTGAAGACCTGGCTTATTCCTAAGCATTTGGATCAAAATGTCAGTTGAGTCCAGTATGCATGTTTTATGATATATTACTGGATAATTGTGCTTCAAGCCTGGCATATTGTATTTTATCCTGTTGCATTGTAAATATTCTGGATGCGAAATATGTTCTTATCAATAAGGATCCAACTGCTTGCTGAAAATCATCTTCCAACCTCCTCTATCACCAGTACTATCCCCCAGATGGCTCAGCCTGACTCCAGCAATGGATTGCTTGACATCAGAAAGGAACAAAGCAGCTGCTTTAAGTTTCGTGTTCCCCTCTGCCAAAGCAAAGACAATGACGAAAAAGGGACGATGATGGGGGCTCTCCATAAATGGATGTGGCAACTGTCACTATCAACTCAGAACAGCTTTTCACAACATTGAGCCTAATTCATGGGATCCTGTATGAATTGTGGTTGATAAAGAGCTTGGCATTCCTGCAGCATACATGATTTTCATGCATAAAATTACAGATGCTATCAGTGAAAAGTCCTCATGCAAATGAGAAAGACCCTTGGCTGAAACCCTGAAGACCCACCATCAGTTGCTGTGGACAAACAAGATTCCCAAATATACTGAGTGGGACATTGTGGCAATCCTTCTTTTATAGCTACCTGCTGTTCGCAAGCACCAAAAACTTCAGGTGGGGGCATATATCATTTTATTAGCAGACCTTAACAAATTAATAAGCAAAGAAGCAGCCCTTAGAAGTGCAGACAGCCCTGAGCGAGATGAAAACGCCCTAATTTATATGTGTTGACACTGTATCCCTCCTTCTTCTTTCCTTGGTGAATGTAGGTGTAAGCACTGTCAATTTTTCCCTTTCCTTCTTCAGCAGCTTCCAGAGCATCATCCCTATTTTTGGAACCTGCTGATTGATGCTGACAGGAGGAGAGAGCAGTAGAAGGGAATTTACTACAAATCTCCCCTCCCTCACACCTTCTGATAATTTGATTGAAGCTTTTCACAGAGGATGATGAGTCAGAGCCATGACAGCCTTGCGAAGCTCTCTCAAAGGGGCGCTCATAGACTGCATGCCTAAATGAAATTATATAGCAAAGTGTTAGACGGGGTGAGCCATGTGCCTCAGGCAACTCCTGCCATGACAACATGACTAGTCAGCACACACTCTGGTTGCTCCTCTCCCCTACCTAGCTCCAATTTAGTTGTAAAGATTCGGAGTGCATACTAGCCAGTCGGGTCTCAAAGCAAATTAGAACTGATGTTACTGTTTTTTCACTAGTGAGAAACAGTAGTCAAATTGGGCATATAAATAAATAAAACAATGGAGCCCACACCTACTCTTTCCAAGTTTATGTCTGCCTCTGCTTACCTCCCTTTTCCTTGGATCACATGATAGGTCAGAAGTGGGCAATCTTTTCGTCTGAAATACCCACAACAGAGGAACGGTTGGTGAACATGACAGAATTTGGAGAGGTGGCAAAATTGACTTGCTTGATTAAGGAAAGGACAACAACTACATTTGTTAGTGACTGGGAAACCCTTTATTTTATTGAAAACAGAAAAACATGAACTTGTGATTTATGAGTTTGACAATGAGAAAGGGTAGAAAATGGAAAGAAGGGAGCCATGATGTACTGTAACTATACAGAGCAGGGGTCCCCAACCCCCGTGTTGTGGCCCACTACCAGGCCGCAGCCCGTTTAGAACTGGGCCACAGAAGTGGCGGGCGAGAGTGCATGCGTGCACGCAACTCCACCTCCATGCACAGCGGGAGGGCAAGCATGCATGCAGCTCCATTTGTGTGAGTAGCTTGCCCGGCGCTCATGCTGAACCATCCCATCTCCATCTCCTAGATCAATTCACAATGATCAAGCTCAGAAAAAGATGTCAACATATCTCAACAAAACCTCAGGCAAACTCTGTTTTATGTCAATCCCATAACAACCTGTGTGACAAGTAATAAATTAACTCTTTGAAATGGTTGCTGCCTAGATTCTTGATAGATCTATTTGGGCTTTTTTAGTTTTGGTTTCTTTTTTGAAGAGCCAAAATTGAATCATTTTTGTCACAGACTGCTTCACCTCTGCACGGGTGATTAAACTAGCTGGCTGTCCCTAGCTACTCCCCTCCCCCTCCTCTTTTTTTTTTCCTTCCAAGTAGAAAGTACCGTGTTTCCCCGAAAATAAGACCCTGTCTTATATTTTTTTGAACCCTGAAATAAGCACTTGGCCTTATTGCCATGCACTCAAAAGCCCGATTGGGCTTATTATCAGGGGATGTCTTATTTTGGGGGAAACAGGGTAGTAATCATTTGACATTTGAAATACTATATATTGCACTGCCTTTCAGAAGTCCATAAAATTCCCTAAAAAAGTTTTTTTCTATTCAGGAAAAACATTATTCTCTTTACTACCACTTCTCCCTGGAGTGTTTGCAAGAACAGCCTGCTCCTTCAATTGTGGTTTCACTTATAAACTGCTGATGGCATAGGACATTCTGTTATAGGTATCACGTAGTATTTCAAAACAGCCCTGGAGACTGAAAATGTCCCATGTGTTAGGGATAGCTAAAAGGAGTTGGGGAGGAAATGTTTTTAACCCCCATTTGCTGTCTAAAAGCCTCAATAACAGGCAGAACCCCTATGGGCTGACTAGATGGAAATAAAACTTGGTTTTCTTCTAACTTGTATTAAGGACAATTTTATAAGAAAAATGCTTGCTGCTGTGATCTAACTTTATAAACAATAGACATTCCCTGGTCAGTAATGATAAATAAGGATTGGTTTCCAGATGACCAACATGGGGAACTTTTGTGAAATTAAAGGGAAATTATTTTCTTCTATTACAAATATTAAATGTACATTTTTCAAATGATGGCCACAAATACAAAGGGCCGTGATGGCTCAGCAGTTAAAGACACCGAGCTTCTCAGCTGGACAGCTGACAGCCCGGGTTCGAGCACGCAATGGGGTGAATTCCCGTTACTTGCCCTACCTTCTGCCCACCTAAGCAGTTCAAAAGTATGCAAATGCAAGTAGATTAATAGGTACCACTTTGGTGGGAAGGTAACAGCGTTCTGTGTGCCTTTGGCATATAGCCATGCTGGAAATTGTCTTTGGACAATGTTGGCTCCCTTGGCCAAGAAATGGAGATGAGCACAATGCCCTTGAATTGGATACAACTGGCAGAGAAAACTTTACTTTTATTATTTGAAAAATAACATCCTGACTTTAAAAAGAAAATCATTAGAAACAGGGCAGAGTGCACTAAAATGTAAACATACATAAAGAGGAAATACGTAGGTGTTTTAGTCCCTACTCAAAATCCTGTAAAATAGAGATTTTAAATGTCTAAATTTTACATGTGAATCACTATCGGGTCTCTGGAGAAGTCATTCCAGGTAAAAGGGAAAATAAAACTAATTTTTTTTGGTAATTGGTAGTCAATAAATATCAAAGAGGAAGGAAGGAAGGAAGGAAGGAAGGAAGGAAGGAAGGAAAGGAAGGAAGGAAGGAAGGA